>JAUUEB010511231.1:0-10020 GCA_032362205.1 Clione limacina | reverse complement strand
AATTCCTGCCCATGCCGATCGGCAAATTGCGAAAATCGGAAATACATGCCGGCACGTTAATACGGAAGTCGAGAGTATGTAATTATTTTGAGCTTGACATGCCACATGCAATTTTTAGCCTTTTATTCCATGATAGAAATATACTGTTTAGCTACTATTGTTGGCTTTTTGCTTTGGTTTGAGTTTATTATTCTTTTCTTTCTCTTTTAATCAATCCTCCCATTGTTTGTGTTGTTATTATTATTATGTTTTAAAGTTTTGATAATAACAATTGAATGTATATAGCGTAACACCTTGGAGTAAGTTTACAGCGCTTTACAATGAAGATTACATATATGAATATATCATGAATGATTAAAAATCAACAAAAGGCAATAAAGTAAACAAACTGTTCATGGCTGCAACTAATAATGATAACAATGACAATGCAAGTTTCTATCATTTCATTTTCTTTTCAATGTACTATACAAATCACGGTGGACAAAAGTATATATAATTAAAAGACATCATAGGACTGATATATTGGTATTTCTTATAACAACAATTTGTTATTGATGCTGAAATATGACACTTCTATAGTAGTGAAGGTGTCAATGTTTTGTAAATGTTGAACGAATATTATTCTAGCTTTCAAAGTTTGAACACTACGAAAAGCTGACGCCCCCCTCCTCCCAAATAGTAATATAAGTAGATTTTTATCAATGCAAGTGCACTTCAGTTTTTTTTCTTATTAACATAAAAGCCTGAATACATAATTCTGTTTACACCAGTCGTCAGTTACGCGTTGAATTGATTAGAGCGTGACAGAAGTTTGGACACTTAGTTGTGTGTATTTCATTCAATGCCTGGTTGGTTAAACTCACTTCTATTGAATTGACTGTAATGGATATAACATAATGTATACAGATTTAGAGGGATTCGATGCACGAGAAGAAATCTATGCCAAGGACAAGTTATACCTGATTTGATGTTGATGAAACACTGGGTTAAAATAACACACTATCCCCCCGTGTTTAGATGTTCAATATCATTTTTGTTTTTAAAGTCCTCGTATAATCATAGAAGATTATCATTATAGAGTAAATACTAGCCCCCCCCCCCCCATCTCAGTGAGTATAGGCACGTTTGATTAGAATGAGAGACGGTTATCAAATAGAGAGATATATAAAGATTTAAAAAAGGAGAGAGAGAGAGAGAGACATATGAAGAAAGAAAAAGATAGAGAGACAGAACAAATTCAATAGTAAAGCAGACAGGATATTGTTCCGCTTTGAAGAGTTAGTCATAATGTGAGATCGATTGGGGACACCGGTGACACATCCATTAGAATGTAGAAAGTGTGGCTAATATGACAGGATTGATGATGTGAACCATGTGATGATGGTGCTTGGTGCTTGTTACTGATGTCTTAATAGGAGGAAATTGTCACTCACTCACTCACTCACTCATTCATTCTCTCTTTCTCACTCACTCATTCTCTCTTTCTCTCTATATATATCTCTCTCCGCCTCTCCTCTATAGCTCAAATCATTAATGTAGCATGGGAGGATCGCAACTAAAAGACATGATCGATTGTTGCCCGATTTAAATACGATAACCGCGTTCACGTACGTTCGAACATGACGTTAACAGGTCAATTTCAAGTCGTATATGAATGTTGTATGAGATTATTGTATATTAAAACATGGCCGAAAAGTTCAATCATTAGTCATACGTGTACTAGCGCAATGTATGAATCAACATATTCAACTTTATTTAACGTCTTTCTGTCTCCAATTCTTGGGTCCCCACTGAGGTTTAGAAATTACAAACTCCATGAAATGTTTAAAGTTTAGTTTTTCACATGTTTTATTTTTGGGTGACTTAATAATCATTATTTTTTTCCATCTCATTGATCTTTACAAATGATTATTTAGTTATAAAACTCGGGTATAGATCTAATGAATAAATTCTTAACTCTTCAATATTCACAATGTTGATGATGAAGAGGTTCAAGGAACAACTTTGATCTCATATTAAAAAAAAAACCATGTTTGTCTGTCTCCATATTCTTACTTTTATTTATATTCTTTTCATATTTGAAATGAATTATGTATACGTGTTAGATTTGATTAACCAAAAAATTGACAGCATTACTTAATTGTGATATTGTCTATTTTCACAGAGTGACGGTAACGCTGGTTTCCTACGCGCCGCTCGTGATGGGAACCTAGACGATGTACTGGATTACCTCAGGGGGAGCACAGACATCAACACAAGTAACCCTGTAAGTTATTTCTATAGTATATGTACAACATACGTTGTACCAAATGGTCATTTGGTCACACCATTATTTATGGTTTGAAACATATGAATCTCAGACTTACTGGATTTGTATTTTTGTTTTCTCATGATTCATGCATATCAGAAATATGTGTTTAATGATAAGAAATACATACATATCTTTTGCGTTATACTGTTGAATAAGGATATTTTAAATTGATTAAAACATGTCAACATTGGTTTATGTAAATCTTTAGAGGTACTGTATTGAGAGATCCACATCTTAGCTATTGTGAAAGTATTATATAAGCTTTGCAAAATAATTCCTTGCTACAGTCAGTAATTGTCCTACTACATCTGGAGTATGCCAATGTGGTCTGGCACCCTGCTCTTAAAAGACAGCAAAAAGTATTGAACATGTGCAATGGACAGCAACAGAAATGGTTTCTTAAATAAAATATTTTTCAAATGGAGTCAGAGTCGCTTGGTTTGTGGTGTGGCTCCGACTGCAGCACTTAGAAATCGGCTCCAGCTCAGGCACTTAAGACAATTGAACCCTTTTTTGAAAATTTGAACTAGATGACCCAAAAAACCATTTCAAAATGATTTTGGTAGAAATTATCATTTCAGACCAATTAGTTTTACACTTTTTGTATTGCCAGGAAAAAAGCTTTACTTTTTGTCTTTTTTGTCCAAAAAAAAGCACTGGAGCCAGAGTCGTGGGTGAAAACCCTTGACTCTGGCTCCAGGGCTACAACTCAAATTCCCTGATTTATCATACTATGATAGGCTTAAAGCCATTAATCTACCAAGTATAAACTACAGGTAAATAGATACAGACTTTTAAAGTTATGCATGATATTATTGACAATATTGACAAAAGTGATTTTTGTACCATGTCTAACTACCATAAAACTAGACATTCTGATTTAAACTATACAAATAATTTGCTAAATCTGTATCAATATCAAATTTTCTTATATTCCGTGTTAACAATCTTTGGAACTCGCTAACAACAGCCACCATGAAAGCTTACAATATTTTACCTTTCAAAATTGGTGTTGATTTTGAACTATCACTTGAAAGTCGATTTCTACAAATAACTAACAACTTCAATTCAGAAATCGCTTAATCGCATGCACAAATGAAAAAAACAAACTGAAGATATACCTGAAGGACCTATGGGTCTGTTACAGTCTCAAAAGATAAAATAAATGAAGTACTTTGATGTGCTGTGAGAGTTGTAGGAGTGCAAGTCAGGATACTTGAGGAGACAGGGTGCCCCCTTAAGGTTTTGGAATAATTGAGGACACTTTGGCTGAACTTTTAGAATCCATGAAAATATCCAGGCAAATAATACTGCTTCAGGAACATCAGAGAAATACAATCAGTCATTCAAGTATATATTTTTACATTCTAGGTAGACAGTTAGTGCTGTATTTCCCCACAAAGATAAGTAGTACTATACAATGTTATTGTTATTTTGATTTTAGGTAATTGAATTGAAAATAAGAAGTAAGTTCAAATGTTCATTTATCTTGTACCTTTTCACTTCTGCTTTCAGAATGGACTCAATGCCTTGCACCTGGCATCAAAAGAAGGTCACATCAACATTGTCACAGAACTCCTGAAACGTGGAGCCAATGTTGAGGCAGCCACAAAGGTGAACACACACTTATTCTATTGTTTAGAACTATCATTTAGGACTTGACACAAGTTACGAGTATAAGTTGTCTGCTTTTAATCTCTAAATTGAGAACATTGTTATCCTATCAGACCAGCTTTGACACATGGGAACTATTGTCTACCTGTGAGCAAATTAGCATTGAAGGGTTGTGAGTTAATTATTCTTCCATTTGCCAACTGATGACGTAGAGTTGTGGTCTGTGGAGCCTTTAACATCAGTCAAAGACAAAAACAAGTGACCTTAAGGTCTAGTGCCTCTTGATACTAAATGAATAAAAAACAAAACATAGTTTGTCAAAATATTTCAATTAATTTGATGTGTAGAGTGTCTTCAAAATGGAAATAGACAATAACACATTTCTTTATTAATGTACAGACTGGAATTGTTGGTCTGTGGATACACTTCAACTATGAAATTTAATCTGTTTAAATGCTGACACTTTATATTTGATTTTTACAAATAATTGTGTCAAGTCCACGTTGGCTTCCTTGGCTGCTACTGTCAACATATATTGTACAACCTGTGACACCTGGAGCATTTTCTGGCAAATTTTGCACGAGAAATTGGGCAATAGTTAGAAAATATGATTTCTATCCAAAATGCTCTAGAATTGCACAATTTTCAACTATTTTTCCCATTGTTCCCCATTTATCATACAAATTGCCCTAAATTTGCACCACTAATGTCAACAATTTCGGCTTCTTCTTCGAGTCTTTGAAAAATCGGACAAGAAACAGGCTTCTGGCCCCCTGGGCCAATACCCCAGATACGCCTATGGTCTTTAGGCTAGGGGACTAAACCCCTAGACAAAATCAGTGGTTAGGTTCCACTTTAAAAATACTTCTGTGCTTTCCTGCTTGCGGAGTGGTGTTGGTAAGGGTTAGGGTTACTGCCATAATAAGCACCAACCTCCAAAATCAATAAAATAACCCCTCATTTCATTGTAAAGCCGAACGCATACAGCATGGAAAAAGACTATAAATTTTGATGATGATAATGATTTTATAATATTTTGTTATTGAGAAAATTTACCAAAAAGACAAAGCGTAAGTCAAATAGTGGGTCTTATAGTGAACTTTCTTAAAGAACAAAGAAAGGGGACTTTAAATGTACTTATTGCATAGAAAATCTGTTGCACATAAAAATGTAACTATTCTCTGACTCAAAAGTGTGACAAAAGAAAGTAAACAACTATTACATATTCTTATGTGTAAAATACAAATGACACTTTAATGTAGATGAAAAGATTGTAATTGCCAAATCTCTAATATGTTTGATTTATTATATTAAACAGAAAGGCAACACAGCTCTGCACATTGCTTCTCTAGCAGGACATGAGGATATTGTTAAGACTTTGGTAGAGAATGGAGCAGCAGTCAACCTTCAGGCTCAGGTGAGGACACAACATGTTTTGCTGCTTGAGTTTAGACATTGCATAAGTTTTTTTCTTCACCAAGAAATGTGATACTTGATATTAAAGGCACTTAATTCAAATTTGTAACTTTCTTGATATGTTTATTTTGGATTATGACCGCCAACCTTAATTACGTCTAAATGTATAGGATAAAAGATAAACCTACTGTACACATTTTTTTTCAGATTTTTTCCCTGAAGTATTACTATGATAAATTCAAAACAACTACATTTTGATTTATAAATCATTTTTAACTGTTCATAAACTTCCTGTTGAACATGTTGATTGCCATTGAAGTTCAGTTTAAAAAGCAGACACCAATAATATCTGCAAAAGTTTGTTATTTCTTACACAAAATGGAAAAAGGGAGTTAACAGTATTTTCTCCTACTAGTTTTACAAGATCTTATTTAACATTTTTGCAGACGACAGAGAACCTTGAAAAAAGAATTTATGGTATTTCTTGTAAGATAACTGTGTATTTAGTGTTAAAGATGATGTCACTGACTTGATCGCTGTATTGTTGTTTCAGGCTGGCTTCACACCTCTGTATATGGCCGCACAAGAGGGTCACTCAGAGGTGGTCAAGTTTTTACTGTCCAGTGGAGCTAATCAAGGCTTGTCTACAGAGGTAAAGTACATCATTATTTTTTCTGAGTAAACTTTTGAACCCTAATCATACATTGTCACATTGACTCCTTATATTTGTCTGAGATTTTCTTCAAGGTTACCTGTGACTGATGCTACTTTATTAAAGATCAAGTTATGATGAACTTTCTTCTTTAGAATAGCTAAAAAGTAAAAAAAAAAAAATTATGGTTATTGTTTATATAAATAACCAGGGATGAGGAAACAGCACGCCTTTCCGCAAAATGCTAGTGAAATTCAGCCCTTAATCCAAGTAATGCATTCATCACAGGAATAACAAATTTTAAGCCGTAGGCGGTGAGAGGTCATGAGATTTTTAAATCTCATCGCTCTGCCTGTCTTCGGCACACAATGAAGTGTGTGCTTTTAGATAGCATGGAGATAGTCTTTTGATCCTTCTGATGCATGAGGACAGAGGATTCTTATAGAAGCTCTCTTATGCTACTAAATGCAAAAATGAAAAAGGCAAAGAGACCAATTATGATAGCTGAAGATGATGTTGAAGTTGAGGAAAGGGATGATGATAAAAGTGGTTCTGAAATTTATGATGGTGAAAATGACTATTCTGTGACTAAAGACATTTGTGAAAGTGTTTGCTTTGTATACTCAAATTTAACATTATTAATATAATACATTATTTTAACCTGTTACATTTGTTAAGTTTTTTCTTGTTGATAGTTCTTTATATATTTTTTATTTCATTTAACTATCTGTATAGTAATTTAACGCACAGCATTACCTTAGTTGTCCTTTAAGTTCAGTAAGATTTTGTTGACTAGTAAATTTATTCTTTGGCTGGTACATTTCAGGAAGTGTCTGCAAATTGGGTGGTAATTTTTTTTTAGTTCTCCTCATCCCTATACATGACACCTCCCATCAAACTGTTCCACATGTGTCTGAATATGATCATTGAGTTTGAGTTTTTTTTCTTAATTTAAAATCAAAGAACGTTTGATGAAACATTAAAAGAATTATTATTGAATGATTTTTAATCCATTTACTCAACGGCATTAAAAGAATTGTTTGAAAATAAAAAAGTTTTAGTGGTTTAGTCTCAAAAACACTTTGAAAAAACCTTTTAAAGTTGAGATATTAGTTTGATTAACAAAAATCAACAAAAATGTAATGTTTGCAAATGAAAAAAAAGGTTTTTTAAATGAAATCTATTCTTGTGACAAAGCATAGAATGAGAAAATCAGGTTCATAAAAAATCCCATTTTACAAAATTTACCTCCTTCTGCACCTACAGCCTTTTCCCCTTGGAATCAAAGTCAGTGACATTTGGCACCTTTCAAAGAGTGGTGTCACAAATTCATAAGCTGTGTAAATGTGAGAAAAGTGTCTTCTGTCAAGGTTTTCCCTCTTATAAGCCAATGCCAGCTTAAGAAATCAGCCTTTTTTCTCTCCAATATTATTGAGTAAGATCTATGATATGATATGAACTAAGTTTCAGGAAAGCTTTGTGAAACTATAAGAAAACATAAACAAAAACCAAAAGCAGTTTTGGAAAATATAACATCTCTCTGAAATGATGAGCAAAACAATTAAACAAACTCAACTGATATACAAACCTGATTTCGAAGTTTGGCAAGCCCGACCATTGGTTACATTGTGGACTACTTAGTGGCCTACTTAAGGATGTTTACATTTCATTGTTTGAGCCAGGGTTCCATATAGTTGGCCACATTGTAAGGAAGTGACTGGAAGTAAGAAAAATAAAATTCACATAGACATTGTTTTACTTCGTCCAGCCCCTTCTTTAAAATAGACTTGCCTACACCCTTTAACAAATCTCATACACCATCTTGCTTCCATTTTTTACCAGACCCCCCTAAACATAGTTCTAAAATGCACCATCTAGCTTCAATTTTTCTTTTTTTCCCAGACCCCCAAACATTCCCCCAAACCCCCTGTATGCCAGATAAAAAAAACAATAGATTCGCATCACCGCCCCCATCATGAAATTGCCGCCGCATGGGTTTTGTTTTTATTTTTTTTATATAGATTTTCACATTTTTAAGGGCTAAAAGGGTGTTTTTCAAACTCATCTTTTTCAAATTTCCCTTCCATAGCCAAATTAGGTGTTAACAGGCGCTTGACGCATTTTTAGCAGTTTTGTAAATTAGCCGCTTGGATGGAGACACAAAATGCACAATTTAGCTTCCAACTTTTAATTTTCTACCCAGAGCCCCCTTTACATAGTTCTAAGATGTACTATTTAGCTTCCGCTTTCCCCAGAACCTGCTTTAAATAGCTCTAGAATGCACCATTTAGCTTCCGCTTTTCAAATGTTTCCGCAAACCCTATTTATTTTGCCTTAGAATGCACCATTAATCTTCAATGTTCCAAATGTTTCCCCATAACCCCCTTTACATATCTCTAGAATGCACCATTAAGCTTCCATTTTTCATATTTTACCCTAGGACCAGCTTTACATAGCTCTTGAATGCACGATTCAGGTTCAAACTGTTTGCAGTTGCTAACCAATACATTGTAGTCATGTTGAATTATATTTATATTTATCTAAAACAAATGTTGAGACAATATATTTCTCTGTTGTCCTCAGGATGGCTTCACTCCCCTGGCTGTAGCTCTTCAACAAGGTCATGAGAAGGTCGTCTCAGTTCTCCTTGAACATGATGCTAAAGGCAAAGTTCGTCTACCTGCCCTGCATATTGCTGCCAAGAAGGATGATGTCAAGTCTGCTGCACTTTTGCTGCAAAATGAACAGAACAATGTTGAACAACAGACTAAGGTATGTGAACACATTCAATGGGTCAGGAAGTTTGGGGGGCACCACTGTCTTTATCCAAAATATATTAAAATTGATTGATGAGCTGGACATTTCTGTTCATCTTTATTTTCAAAAATTATTTTAGATGAGGTTAAAGAGATCATTTAAGCCATGGAGTAAAATATGATGAGTTAAATGGAGTTGAAATCAATATCTTATTATATAATATGACCCACTACTTAAACTAGAAACTAAATGAGAGTTAACATTTGAATTTAAGATTTCAATGAATATGTTTTGAACAAATATAGGGGTTCATTTTTAGATTGAAAAAACAACAACTAGATGAATAAACTCATTATCTTTCTTAGACGAGCAAGATAACAAATGATTTGTTTATTTGATTAGTTCATAGAAGGTTTGATGTAAAAACACACAACAAGGGGAGAAAATAGGTATTATATTCAATATTGCAGCATTGACTAACCCAGATTGCCAAAAGGGAAAACAGTTATATTTCTTGTCCCATTATTATAGAGAGTTACAGCCTAAAATGTTCACAACATTTTGTGATTAAGAAAATTAATTTTTCCTGAATTAACAATGATAGGAATTGGTTAGTTTTCATTTACATCGAAATATATAAATAACATAAACTGTTATGAAAATATTAGAAAGAGAGATAGCATGCAGCTTATTTGTTCTTACAAATGTTTGAATTTGAAATGTTAGTGTAGTGTTGTTATAACCAAGTTAAAGGATATTGTATGTCTATGTTCTATATTATCATTAACATTAACAACAATGTCTTTACTAAAAGTCTTGTTTTGTTCTGTCATTTCTGCTTGCATTAGGGAGGACTAGTCAATGACACCACCAAGGTTTGTATGTTTTGCATTGTGTCAGTTGTTTGATCCTCAGTTTATCTTTTCCTTGTGGTTTGCATTTTCAGTTTCAGTTCTTCTCTTCTTTGTTTCCAGTCTTTATTTTTTGTTATTTAGTAGGGAAAAAAAGAAGAAAATGACACAAGTCTGACAGGATTCAATGATTGTTAGAATTAAACTTCTTTTAAAAAATGAAGACAGCCATTTGAAATGGCTCTGAGTGGCAGGATTGCAGAGTGGTCTAGTCACCTGATCTTTAGGGCGATATTTGATCTCTTAAGGCGGTAGCAGAAAAATGTTGCGGGTTAAATCCTGTCAATGGACACATTTTCAAGGTAAAGAAATGTGTAAAGCTATCCTGGAATGTGGTTGGTGCATACCGCTCGTGCAAA
>JAUUEB010511220.1:0-10020 GCA_032362205.1 Clione limacina | reverse complement strand
TTCCTATTTTCATCAACAAGCTTATAAAAAAGATTTGCTTATTACCCAGCTGACAATATGTTAACATATCCTACATTGAGCTCAATTTAGGCTTCATGAACATTCTACAAAACTATTCAAGCCAAGGCATTAATATTGTATTTTGGTTTGGCTCAATTAAAAAACAAATAGTTGAAATAATCTATTTCAAAGTAGTTAAATACAGAGAGGTCAATGGGAGTATAGAGGATTAAATAGTCAAGAAATACAATTGACCACTGTTAGTAAAAGATTAAAATGTTACACACAGGCGTGGATTGCCTTTTTTTTAAATTATTTAAGCAATAATTATATTCAAGTATCATGCAATCAAAGCAAAATTGTCCACAACAGAAACATGCATCAATTAGAGTAAATAAAAGTATGAAAGGATAAATTAGCTAAAATAGAGACCATCTTGAGGTGTTAGATCAACGCCACAGTACTGCTTTATTCTACCTCCACTGATCTGCCAGCACCAAAGTGTTACATCACCTTATTTTGAACGCAATATTCATTCTCACTTCACATGCACAAATCTTTGAGTTGGAATAAAGCAGAACTGGGGCATCATGTTGTCTGTTTACATAAGACATCATTGTTGATTTTGTTATCATCAAAGAAGTTTTTTTTAGATCTAATTATTTAAAAGTTTATCTTTGTGGATATGAGTAAATCATTGAAATAAATCTGATTCTAGTAAATTCACTATTATTGTTGCTGCCAAACAACTTGATTTTATTCTTTGTAACCAATAAGCATGTTTCTCTGACCATAGCACAGATTCCTGCCAATATTGGGGGCTTAAAAATAGGGAATTCTTTGCAAAGATTAGAGGTCTGAGCATTCATTTGAGGAACCCCAGCACATCCTTTTATATGTCTCACCTTTCAATCATTTTGAAATATTGAATCTTTATTGAACCAAAATGACTTTCAAAGGAATCACAATTCTTTCATATATTCTTCAGCGTCTTCAATAAAATATTTACAATATAAACATTTGTAAATTTGATAAGTGGTAGTAAAACTTTATCAAATGTGCCATGCAGTTATGGAGTTCAAGGTATCTAAATTTATTATAAGACTTAAAACATTATTAGCAAAAAATGATGTTGAAATTTTCGCTTAGCATAGTACATTATCGTTGGCTCTATAGGCCATATGCCTTTGTACTCAAAGACAGTTATAAAATATAAATCATAATTCATTAGCCACAGTGAGGGCTATAAAAAGGCTAACTGAAGTGTTATCATGTCTCTATGTGTCTATTTAATTCAAAACCTACCATGAACTTACATATGAGCTGTACTACCTACTTCACATTGCCACAAAGGTAAGCACACTTAATACAGAATATAATTCTTAGACAAACACATTTTACATTATTACAAATCTACAGCAAGATACAATTACTTTTCAAGCACTAGGAAAAGCTTGTGACAATTAGTTTTTGCAAGCATTTGAATGACATATAGGCTTATTTCTCTAACGACCAGTGAGAAGGAAGTTTGGTGATTATTTCCTGATTTCCCTGCTAAGAGAGCAGCAATTGCATGAGATAATAAGTGAGAATAAATGTTGACTTACACTTGAGATTGTGCAGGGCACTTTCCATCATTTCATTCATGTGGTAATCCGAGAGCTTTACCTTATCTGAATGTAACAGTTGAGGAATTCAGTATAGAATTGAGTCCACTCATTTACATATATGGGTATATTAACTTCAACTAGGAAATTGAATTTGTTGAAAACCATTTATTCAACAAAACAAACAAAAACAAACGCTTATAACTATAAATCTTAGAAAGTCACACTGAAGTTTCAGAACTTGTATTCTATAGCATCTTGGGGAAAACATTCCAGACCTATTCTCAAGAAAGTCTCCCTAAATTGAAAACTTTTTTTTTAGATTATCTACCCAAACATTCAAAAGTACTTAAGTACTGCCTACAATAGAAAGACCCAACAATAAAACTGTTAGAGCGGGCAAATTTTGCATTATGAAAATTGAGAGACCTGTTTTTCGCAATTTTTTCTGGTCTTAATTGTTGTATTAGAATTATGCTGATTCATCATGATAATATGGGCCACTCTTATAGAAAAACTTAAAGTTTACAGGGTAAAGCTTGATAACAGGTAATCCATTACTAGACAGATATATTGATATATTTAATTGTGATAATACTCCATATTTACAACATACAATCTTGTATATATTAACCTTTAGTGCTCAAAGCTAAGCTAAGTGAAGTTATAAGCCTCATAAATTAAAATATGTTGAAAAAAGGTCAATATCTATTTGGTCATGAAATATAAATACTCATGAGATGAACAATGACTGAAAAAGTTACTCATCAATTTCTTTCTTTTAGGTCTTAATGATTTCAAAAGGTTATATATCAAACAAGAAGCTAGTTTAAGTTTATGCATACACATTTCCGTACAAGACAACTATAATAAACACTTGAGAACAAAGGTGTATCTGGTGGGAATGACACACAGAAAAACCTTCAATGGATGAATGTCATAGAAATAGGAGGACTATCCTTTATCTTCTAAACATTGGTTACAGTACTGACCTAAATATTTTAAATTTGCAAATCTTATGAATTGTTTTCAAGAAAACAGCTTTCCAGTTCAATTTGTCAAAACAATTAACAGTTCACTTCAACTGATTGGGACTGATTCATATAAAGGGATAGAGAACAAATATATTCATAGGCATAACTTGTTCAAAAACATTCTATGGGTTTGTTTTATGGTCCTGTATTCTACCTGGAAAAATACAATCTATACAAAAGTTGACAATAACAATACTTTCGGAAGTTGATATTGATAAAGTTGTATATTTATCTTATATTAATCAACTTGAGCCTTGTTTTCCCAAATCTTCACGTTGACTAGATTGCATATTTTATCTTTCTATTTTTTATTACTTCAAATTCCCAATTTTACACCATATTTGACCTAGACTTGTTGGAATTCAACCTAGAGTGGTTGTCAAATCGACATTTGATTTATCAGCAAGCCACACAAGTGCCTATCTTCATATGATAGAGGGTCAGAAATAAAAACCTGCCTATACATACAATATCAGGTCAAAGTTGAACGGTAATGGTGAAACAATTAGGATTTTGTGCCTTCAAAGCATATCGACTGGGAAAAAGCAATAATCAACACATTTGAAACATAGACAAGGCGATTTGTCACTACAAAATAAGCAAAAATAATCTATTGAGATACTGTAAATTCCTGAAGATAGTGCTTTTCTATAGGAAGTGTGCCCCCCGCCCCCCCCCCCTTCTTTTTGTGACAAAAATGTGCCTTAGACTGATCTCACGAAGATAATGTAACGTCTACTTTAGACATTCATCAAAAAGCGTATGAAATCAATTTGATGATAACAAATGTATATAAAAGGAATAAATAATGACTCAATAAGATATGCACCCATGTTTTCAGTGCCCTTTTTGATTGTGTTCTAATGTCAAGCCCTTCTTCCTTGAGGACACTGTATTCTTTGCAACACACAACAATGATTGTAAGGAACACAGCTCTCTCTAACAGTTTCTAAAAAATCCCTTTAACAAGATGGCAGTCATCGTATAAACAACCTTATTGTTTGTTGAAAATACATTGTCCTCACTTTTTAGAAGTTAGTGACTTTGAATATGCATTTTTTGTACACAAAAAAACACCTCGCACTTTCTACAGGAATTTACGGTAATTGCTGACAGTTAACAAAACAATATACTAACAGTGAACATAAATCTTTTGGAAGGACAACAAAAATAAAATAATTTTGCGTGGAAACAAAACTTTCAACTTTTCTAAAGTGACAACTGACAACACATTTTTTTTAAAATATCCTCATTTAGCCTTTCTTCATAAGAAATCTAAACTAATATTCTTGTTTCTTGAAGACATACTTTGTAAGGGTGAAGACTTGATTAACGCCCTTTTAGATTCTGTATTTGATTTCGTTGTTTTTTTGTCCTTTCTTATCAATGCAGGATTCACAAGCTACACACATTTGTAAGCAGCTCATGCTCAAAACAATTTTAACGGAAAATAAAAAGACCTTGAATCAAATTTAGTTGGTGTTCAGTTATTACACAAGTGTGTTATAAAAGAAAAAAAAGTTATTAATAATGAATTCAAATGCTTTGATTCAATCCAAAACCTTTTTTAATTAGATAAAAACAAATTAGAAATGTGTGGTGAAATAAGGTATGGTCTAAAAGTGAACAAGTGTGCCAAAAATTAAACAAGAACACCTTAATAGATTTTATCAAACTGACTAATAACAAGTGCATATGACAAGTAATACGTGATTTAAAACAGAACTGTACAAAAAGAGAGATCATACCTTCTAAAGTTGAAATCTTTACAAGATATTCTTTGGAGTTCAAGATTGCTACATCAAGGTCCTCTGTTAAAAGAAAAAGGACGAATCAGGTCAAATAAGAAAATAAATTTATGAATTAAGAAGAAGACTTCTTCAGTCTGCTTTAATAGCTACACTATACTCAATGTTCAACCATCAAAGGATCTTTAGCACAGACAACTTACCAGACGCTATGTGTTATCTAAAACACCTATTGTCACAGTACAGAGACAAATTTCTCTGACGTCATTATTTTATCAGCCCCCAACCAGAACGCTTCTGTTGTTTCAGCTGGTATGCTTGTGGTGGTACTAGCCTCCCTGACACCCTCAGCAGCTTACATAACCTGGCATTCTCATTTTATTTTGATAATCTTATTTATGTGGTTGCATGCATCACTTTTGTATTTGAGAGGACTACCAACCTCAACTTATATTTCCAGCAATGTGTTCGATCCTGCCTACTCAAAAAGGATATGACGATTTTTTTTTTATAGAACACATGGTAAATTTGTGACATGTATCTAACAACTAAAATCATGACTAAAGTGATGATAAAAATAAGTAAAAGACTCGGTAGAAAATCATGACTATCATGGGGGAATAGAGTTCACAATTCATCCTGTCAGAATTAGTTTGCAATATCAATGGAGAATTGATAAAAGTTCCAGGACGGACTTGATGATTTAAAGGGTGTATCAGGTTCACATGGGCCCAATTAATTATCTAATTTAAGTAGCAAATGCTCAGTAATGAATGGTATAACTTGATGTTAACAAAGAAGGTCTGAGACAACTCTACTTACTCTGTAGCTGTTGAACCTTGTCATTACTCTCTTGTACCTTGGTGTCAGATGTTTCTAATTTGCCTGGAGGAACAAAGGTTAAGTTTGCAGGATTTTATTAAAAAGAAAACAGGAAACAAACAAACAAAGCAAAAAGACATAAACAATTCTCACATGATTATACAAACAAATCGTAAGCAAAATCCAGTAAACCATCATCAAGGCTCCAAGAGACAAACTTTCTAAATAAAATATGCATAGAAAACCCCTGACAAAGGGCACCTTTGCTCATCTAAAGGGGTACTGTGGCAGGCCGCCCAGGAATTTTTCTGAAAATGGGTGTTTTATTGGACTCATAGGTTATTTTTCTCTACACATTAAACATATTTTTGCATCTGAAAATAATTACTCGTAACTCAACGATCTCTCTTGTTTTCCACATTTCTTCATTAAGTCTTAGTCTAAAGCACTTAGAAGTACTCACCCTTATATATCTCTATCTGTTTTTGCAAGTCTTTCAGTTTAGCTGAAATATAAGAGTACACAATTTACTTGCTGTATTAAAAACCAAAACCGTGCACATACATTTTCAGATAGATATTGAAAGAGGCTGCACAATGACTGAATGCACCATTAACAGCAAAACTCTGTCCGCTTCCACTGTTCATAAGATACATGTTGGTTAAGGAGGTTTCATTGTTAACATACATGTCATAAACACTTAGGGGTGGAGAAGATTTTACTCTCACTCACTGTGTATAATCTGATTTCTAACATGCTTCTTTGGAGCTGCATGCCCCTTTTCAACCTAACTTTAAGTCTTAAAAAAATAATTTAAAGAAATTCAATCATTAGATTCTTGCACCACTATCATTCACATGACAATGAGTTTAGTGTTATTTTCTATTATTCAATTTTTGTGACACATCTGCATGTTTGCTGCAAATCTTCATTGTCTTGGTCTTCAGTTAGGACATGATAAAGTACCAATACCATGAAACTGTGCTGCATTAACTTGAAACATGCATACAGAATTCAAAATAAAATTTTGATATGGTACACAATTTTTTCCACAAAATATTTGTTCACCAGATTTTTAAAAAAGTTATCGCGATTGTTGCTCACTGACAATTTAAGACTCGGGATTTCTTACCTTCCAAATTCTCAGGCAGATCATCTTCTTTTGATGGCGTCAGTGACATGATGTCTATCTCTTCTGTCGTGGAATCTGAACAATAAGGGAGTTAAACAAAAATTGTTGAACATTTGCAATATTCCAGCAATCTAAAAATTAGATGATTTAAACAAAATTCTACAAAACAAAACAGGCTTATTTACAAAAATCCCCTCAATATGAAAAGATGTTAAAACAAGAACCTTAATATATAAACATGCTGAAATTAAAAGCATTGTGTAAGAAAAACAAATTACTTCAGTAGCTTTAACTCTTTTTGTAACTTATGCAATGTTGTTCTATCTATTGCAAAACAATCAATACAATTTTCCCAAAATTGAGGTTCGCAATACTTTATAACCACCATCAAAGTCATTTTCAAAAACAGTTAAACTTGTATAATCGGCCACTTGTACATTGCGGTTACCCTGTACACGTACTAGCAGTCACTTTGGCACAAGAACCATGATATTTTTTTTACATACAGATTACCTTATTGTGCCTTAGAGAAAACTAATTATGTCACCATTTGGTATCCAACAGTAACATATTAAAACTTATTTCTATAAAAATTAAGTTCTATGGAGAATTATTATTATAAATTTTGTTAGCAAATTCACACTACCTGGTCCTCACACAATATTGAACTTTATTGGAAACACCATTTTGTCTTGACGATCTTAGCACAGAATAATCCATAATGACCCAGGATCTTAGCCCAGAATAATCCATAATGTACAGGGACTTACTTTTGAATATTGCACACTTTTTAAAACTTTTGGCACTCAAAATATTTAACTTTACAAATGAACACACAAAGTCTGTTTTGATCAGTATGCAAGCTCCTATAGATAAAGAGTCCACTGAGAGCAGTCTTTTCTAGAGGGTGGTAGAAAGCAGGGCAGGGGCATATTTAGGATTTTTAAATGGGGAGGGTATTGGCCCGAAATGCTTATCAAGGGTGCGAAGCCACTGAGTTTTTGTAAGGGGGAGTTTTGGCATAAAGTCTTTGCAGGGAAATGTTTTTTTTTTAAATATCAATCATGTATTGAAAACCTTAAGGGGAAAATTTTTTTTCTTCTGTTGAGCTGATTCTTAGAGGAAGTTGGGTACAATATATGCACAGTTGTTCTTAGTATTAGTGTTAAAAACTTTAAACAGAGACCACGCCAATGAGTGTTTTGTTTCCTTGTTTTTGTAGACATTTTTAATTCTTTCTCTGCCACTTTTTGAATATGTGCAATGATAAAATATCTACCATTGAGATCAAGCTCTGTAAGTTTCTGATCATCTTCATTTGGCTCCTTCATTGATTCCATTTTTGCTGGCAAAGAAAAATAAAGACAATTAAATCAACTTGAAAATACATAAATAAACAAAATGAAAAACTATATAAAAAGTCCATAGAAATCCAAAAAATGGTTAGTCCCTCGAGACAAAATCCGGACTTATCCTGAAAATGTATCTTACTGAGTTGGAAAGTTGGATATTTCTCTAAAATATGATGTCCAATAAATCGTTAAAATAAAAACAACAATATTTAGTGAGGTGAAGAAGTAACATGTTATGTGTAAATTCTTTACCTTTCATAGCTGTGAGCTGCTCTTTAGCAAAATCATTGTCTGCTTGAAGAGATTCAATCTGTCAACAAATAAAACATTAAATTTGTTTACTTGTTCATAAAGAAAAGATACTGACTGGTGTACTATGTTTGTGTGAATCCTTTAGATGTTGTCTGAGTCATTAACATTCAAATTTTTTTTGCAGTCAGGGATAAACTTCATGATACATGAGATTTGAAAAACAGTCAATAACAAAAGTTTAAGACCACCCAAATGTTTTCCAACATTCCTCTGTTTTACAATCACGTTATGTTACTTGTCTGTATGTGTATTTTCAAAGAGCGAGTCCCAACAAAATTGTAATGGATACAGAAATCATAATAGACACATCATGTGACCAGATATGCTATGTGCCATTGTGGGGTCTTGTTACCAACTATTCCATACATGTCATGAAAATAACTCACCTAATTCAAAGAACCCCTGAGTGAACACAACCTAGCCATTGTCTGCAAACATGTTAATATCAATTTAGAAAATTATTATGAAATTTTGAGCACAGATTTGTATGATTAACAGAGAAAACTGATCTTTCAAAATATCGTAAAAAAAATTAACAATAAAATTTAATACCTTTGCTGACAAAGAACTTTCTTGCTGAATCATCTCTTCAAGTTTCTCGGAGACTTCAGCTTTTTCCTGTTCTGCTTTTTCAAACTCTAATTCTTTAGCCTGTTCAGCTTCCTGGGGGAGACACACACATTTAGCATTCATTATTACCCGACATCATGTTTTAAAATGTGGAGGTTATTGTGATCCCCTATTTGTCTGTCAATCTGTCTGTAACTGATTATGATAACTCAAATAATATATGTGAAATTTGCTGCATGTTGTAAAATGACATGGGAAAGATCCCTATTAATTATGGTAATATTTGTGGACAATAAACTGAGTAAATGGCATTTTTCCATATTTTTCTAAATTCTAAATTATATAGTTAGCATTAAATGATCAATGAAAGTAGATATGTAAAAACATTATTTTTAACGCTAGCATCCATCATATGGCAAAGATAGGACTATAAAAACCTGGTACAACTGAAATCACATTAAAAATATTTTAGTCTCCATACTTTACAGGCTGTTTACTCAGAATCAAAATCTGCAACATTGTCATTTTACGACTAGAGACATTAAATTTGTGAAACAATAACAAACTCATAGAATTCATTATCACATTTGTAATACCATGACATACTCAGCATAAGAACAGACCAAAGGTCCAGTTGACATTCAGCACATGCAGAAAAGAAAGTCATAGACAGTGTTTATGAACTATGATCATGCTACTCTAAAATTGAAATATTGCATAACTTGATAGTCCTGAAGAATAAAATAAGACAGAAGCTAAGCTGATTATAAAAAATAAGAACATTGATAAAACAAACGACCCTGAGGATATTTTGTTTCTTGTTTTAACACATTTCTTTATGATGTTTGTCAGAATTAAGGGGGAAATAAAAGCTTGCATCGCTCACATGAAAGGATTCAATCAAAAGGATATTTATTCTTTATTACCTGTAGCTTTTCCTGCAGATCAGCAACCTCCTTAAGCTCCTCCTGATATTTATGTGCCAGCTGTCCCAGTTCACTCTGAGAGGACTCACACACCAGCTTAAGGTGACCACACTCATCCTTCATGTTACCAAGAGATGTTTCTAGATCAGACAATTTGGTCACAGCCTCAAGTTTCTCTTGAAGAACTCTTCGTAAAGATTCCTGGAAAAATGAAAATGACCAGCAATGAATAACCAGTAGCAGACACGTTAACCTTTACCAATCTTTCTAAGGAACACTGGTCAAGGGGCACAAGTGTTGACATTTTCTGGCAGGTGGATATGTTATGTTTATCATGGAACTGTAAGGCAACAAGTCTGTTTCCACTAACATGGCCCAACAAAATAGGGTAGGTAGGTAGGGATTGAATTTTTTTTACTCACGATGAACAAGTCTTAAAGACATCAACAAAATCCAACTGAATGCCAAAAAATGTGATGATTGCTGGATTCAAGGAGACCAGACAGACTGTACTTCT
>JAUUEB010511209.1:0-10020 GCA_032362205.1 Clione limacina | reverse complement strand
CACACACACACACACACACACACACACACACACACACACACACACACAAGAAGAAAATATACCACTGCACAATATAACTGTGCGTGGAATAAAGACTTCTTCTCAAACCCAAATGTACCGAAAATAAGATATAGAAAAGTATAACCCCACTCCCTCCTCCTTACATGCACATAACATTACAAAATACAGCAATGTACGTCGCAAAACCACTTTTACTTTTACCATGCAAATACGCTCACATTTTGATAGGAAACAATTAAATCAGTGAAAAACCCAACATACTGGATATGGTCAAATAAGATTATTATAAGCAACAACGTCTCCTAGGCAGTATCTACATAACTGCTGCTGTACTGAATGATCGAGTAAATAACAGGCTTTAACCCCGCATTTGAACCAGTTAACCAATATAGCAGTGTCAGCTGCACTGTAGATGTTGACATCAGTGGAGGGATATTGCTGCTTAGCATCAGTCAACTTCTTAAACAATCCTGAGACAGTGTAGCTCTCTGAGCTGTATTTACACTATAAGGTTGCTGAAGCAACGCCCCAATGATGGCTTCGCTTACACCTATTATCATAATAAGTCTTAGCAATTGTAAAACGTTTTACAAGGAGTAAGGGTTTATTTTAGAATAGTATTAAACACCGTCAAAACATCTTGATTTTTCTGCTTGGTTCACCAGGTAAGCTTTCAGGTGTTATTCTTTTTTTTCTCTGATTTAGAGAAGAGTACTTATAATAGGTTCAATATTCCTGCGACCTCTTTGCACCAAACGAAACATGATCTTCCATCTCGGATAGCAAAGACCGCATGTAAAAAACTATGCATTATGCTAGTGAAATGATTGGGTCGATAACATCTCACACCTACTATTATGTGACACGTTTATAGGACTTCTGAGTTGGTGATCACTGGCGACCCTGTTTCATGTTGTTCCCAAATTTGTTCGAGGGAGCTATATTGGAAGACATTGTTTAGCAACAGAGCTTGCCCTGAATCGCGACACACACTTAGTGTCATTTTGGGTGAGAAGTCTAAGCTTTGTAAAACGATTATGAATTGATGAGTATAATGATAGTGCCACGAATGTCAGCATCAGCATCAGTTACGTTCATGACCGATGCATTGCTTTGGTTAGTTTGACCAAAGATTATACTTATTTTGAACTTAATTTGAGCCATGTCTAAAAAATAATATGTGTGTCTTCGTTGTCACTTTGTGTGATACATTGTACAGCGCATTGAAGAAGTCATTGACCTGAAAATGCACTATTTAAATGCTCTATATTACTAAATTATTATTATTACATATTACGTCTATTATTTGTATATTTTTGAGTCATCATGTTCGCAAACAAACAAACGGACAGACAAACACAGGTATCTCAAAACCCTCCACGGGCTTAAGGGAAAGTGCGTATACAAAATACACGGACATATTATTATATCGCTAATATTTTCTTTTAAAACGAAATGTTAAGTCATTGCGATTTAGGTCACTTATGTGACAATGTTTTATCACGTTGTCGCTAACTACAGTATTTTGCATTGTTGAAATGTTATGAAAGATTTCATTTGCTGTATAGTGCTTACTGACCAACCAAAAAGTAATATATACAAGTTATGGTTAGGATGTTTTTAAAAATATGTAAATTATTTGAAACATCACATAAGCATACCACGTAACACCAAATGTAAATTAAACAAGATTATGTTTCTCATTATATGTGTATACATTACATCTTTATACTCGGTGTCGGGTAACTTCATCGAGATCACTGCGGTTAACAATGAATGGGTTCCGAAAAAATCATTTTGAGATTTTTCTATTGTATATGCTTAATATAAGACTGAGCAAATAGTCTGAATATTGTCAAGTTTTTTAACAGATGAAAATCAACTTAAGATAATAGAAATAAATTTAGTTTCGGAAACATGAGTGTTAATGTCTTTTAAAATATATACCTTAGTATCAGCACCGTCTTGGGGTATCCATATATTTTTCGTCAAAAACTGAAGAAAAATCAAAGATATGTTTATTTAATGTATAGTGATAATTAATTATGTAGGTAGTTTGCTTTGTTATATGCACATATTAATATTCCGTTAATAAGAAAGTTAAATTATAATAGAACAAGGAAGTCTCACCCACTTTTTAGCGTTTTTCATTCTTCTCATATTGCACCGCCACTCTAAGACAGTAAATTGGTACGTCATAAACACTTGTGTTGAGATGTAACTATCTGTATACTCTAGCACTGCTGCTGATGTACTCAAATGCATGCATGCAACAAATCTCAATTGCAAATAATGGGTTGGTTGTGAATGATTTACGCTTTTCACAACACAAACATGTTATATGTAAAACAAGTCGACCACATTGCACTAGTGGTTTGAATCACGGTCAACGGTTTACATATATTGCAGCCATTCTGACATGCGAGACAGACAAATTGTCCTGCAGTCACAATGTATTACTATTTAAATGCTTTGTTTATTAGCTTTGAGTCTTCATTCGTATATTTTGTAGTATGAACCATTTTTATTATCTATTATTTATGAATCATTGAGATTTTGGTGGCTGGTTAATTTTTTCTTTATCTGGTAAATTTATTCTTTGGCTGGTAAATTTCAGCAACAGTCTGCCAGATTGGCTGCCAAATTTGTATATTTTTCCTCATCATTGGATACGACATTCGAGAGCGTAAATTTATCGCGGATCCAAGCATTATACATTGGAACCGATTTTAATCAACTTGTCTACGTTTGTCCGACAGTTTGCGTTTCTGGATCCGGTATTTCTTTTTTAGAATAAATTTCTAAAATCGTAAAAAGTGTGGGTATCTTATCGATCAAAAACGTGTTACAAGAATTGGTGAAGTTAACTAATGGAACTGGCTATTTTATTAACAATGTTTTTTATTCGGATGTACACACTTGTAGCAACACATGAACGCACCTTTCATTTTAAAAATGTCACCATTGGGTCGGGTTTGGTGATTAGACAATCTAACATTTCAGACAAAATCAAAAATCACATGGAACAGAAAATGCTGTATAATTGAGAACGGGATGTAATTCCTGTTATATTTTTCGTAAAGTTTCAAATTCACAAATATTTGCGTTCTGTCATTGTACTCACGTAACTTGTGTTGTACGTGAGTAATCTTGACAAACTGAGTCACGCGTGTATCATGGATGTGAGGCGGATCGCTCATAATTTTTCATGCATGAAGTTGATTATAAAATGACATTGTCCACATCTTTCGAAATGACATAGTCTATTGAGTATCACATCTATCTTTCTGTCGAATCAAAATAAATATATCAGTCAAAACTCTGTCGTAGATAACCGTGTCCCTTACCCAGTGCCAAGCGCTTCCTGTTTACGTGCAATTTGGGTAATTGAACGAGTAGAGATATGATGATAGTATTGTCTCATAAATAGTAAGGCAGACATAATAAACATTACTTTGACTATAAGATAAGGGTAGCTCTTAACTTCTGAAATTCATTATTTTTTGTTTTGGTTTCTTTCTAACGCCTTCTATCAGCTCCGACGCAGTTACTCATTTAGTTATTACCTTACACATTCACGTTTTTCAAACATTATGTGATTTCCTACTACCGCTCGTTGAAAGCTGTCCGTCTCCATAAAGCACTATTCTATTTATCTGCTAGATATAACGTAATTTTAGACCAAAATAAATCAAAAAAAGTCCCCAGTCTAGAACCTTACCTTGCGAGACTACTTTTTGTTAACCCTGAATCACATCCTACGATAGTGCTTGGAGTGAGGTGATGACAAATTAGCTTCCCAGTCCAAACTGACAGAATCGAATGAGAAGTACAGACAACCTTGAATACTTTGATATCTAGACATAGCTGGCATTGATGAATGAACTCTGCAGTCTTAGATGGTAAAGTAAACAGTACAACTGACAATTAACTTGGTGTTAAGGGGCACAGAACTGAAGTCTTGATATATTTATTTGGGTTAAAACGCATTTAGTTGTATAAGACTGACAGATGTGTCAAAATAAGCTCTACGATGAAATTACACAAAAATAGATGATAATAGATAAAACTAGTCAAGCAATTATAAATAACGTCCTGGCACTTGGAAGTGAAATGAAACTCTGGAGTACGTAGCTTAAGAGTCAAATGTTTTTTTTCTCCTGCTAGATTAGGGATCGGGTTTTAAGATCACCAGACTGATTACTTTCATGTAGGTAATAGCAGGTAATTTAACTACTTAAACTAGCTTATATATCACGTTTTGTTATTGCTGTACCTCCAATCGTCGATTCTTAAATAGATCAGTATTTTTTCATCTTTTTCTACATTGTTTTATCTATTTTGCGAACACCAAAAAATTAACAAGGACTAACTTATGTTGAAGAAATCAACATGCCCAAATCAATTGGGAATGGTGGCAAATCAAAAGTTGCACTGAGAAGTTTACAGCTAGAAAAATGAGTACTCAGAGAATGTACAAACTCGCAACTATGTTACAAAAGAATATCAACACAAATTGGCAGATTCTCCGTAAAAAAGAACACCCTATAGAACAATCATAGATAGGATAATAAATCAGAACAGACGTAATATTTCTTTTACATAAACCAATTTACACAAAAACGCAGGGACGGAAAACGCAACCACGACGCATTGAAAATTCCCGTTCGGTAACAAACGTGCTTAACGTAGCTATATGGAAGTCAATTTCAGTTACATAGTGACTCGACAAAAAGTAGCATTGGAACACACAGTACACTATTTTAAATTCCTTTTCACTGACAATCGTTAACAGATATTGCTTGAATTAAATAGGGGTCTTCATCGCGTTGATTTACAACATCGTACAAGATTGTACGGCAATGAGTTTTATATTTTTTGTATTTATCATGTTAACAGACAGACAGACAGACAAATCGATCGATCACATACTCTCCTCGAGTATGTAATACTCGGTGTCGAGAAATATTCATTTCTTGACACTACAGTCATTCATTTTGTTTAAGCAGTTGTGATGCCGAGCTTCTCTGTGATGTCACCAAGACTCAATCTCAACACTTATTATGTGCATTTCAAAATGGTCGTATCCTAATTTGATCTTCATTTACAAGAAATGTAATTTTTTTCCAATTATTTTTCCAATAATGATATCAATTTTCTTTACTGGTAGGTTCTTTTTTTTCTTTAGAGAGGTAATTAACATGAAATTCAAATCGTCTTTTTTATATACAATTTTAGACAGCAGTAAATAACGTAAATGATTGTCAACAAATCTATTAAAACACAAAATCTATAACGAAAGGTACTTCTTGCTTCAAGGGAAATAATCACAATTCATGTTGGGAAATATAATGCCTGGCGTTCTCATTCATACCATGGATGTAAATCATGAAATTTTAAGCCAACGAGTCGAATGTTGTATAGCAAAACAAACACAGGTACACATAATCACCCAAGAAGAGAAAATAAATATGCACAAATGTACACAGATGGCGTCCTGGTTGTAGAGGATTACCGTGTATACATATTATTTTCGTTTTCATGTCCATGTTTATTGCTTTCCCTAATTTGTCTATATCTTGTTACCATGGTTATGTTTTGCTTGTATCCATGCTGTTGTGATAAAAAGGAAGATGCACTTGATCTCAAATAAACTTGTTAAAACTTGTTGTTTTATAACAATTTACGTATGTGAACCATTTCGAGGACATGATGCATATTTTCCATGTAATAGTCGTGAGTTTTCTGCACTGGTTGTAAAGAAAATATCTAAACATATCTTAAAAGAGACGCTTAACAGTTACAGCAATTAGCATTAGCAAAACGTTAGCTAATTTAGTTTGGCTTTCTCTTTATGGGAAGTAATGTATAGAGCCAATGGAAAAGAAATCGTGAGCTTTTATTTATGAAAAAATAAAGCACATTTCATAAAGGGCCTTTAAAATGAAATTACACGGAACGAGAAATAAAAGTAATAGGGATGTGAATGATATTATTAAGATTCAATTCAAAAATTGAAAATGAAAAAAACGAAAAAAACACGAGAATAAAAAAAAGATAATGATGAACAGAAAGAGTGACATAAACCATGAGATAATTAATTGAAAATATGAGAAATGAATGATACAGATTTACGGGTAATCTAAATTCAAATCAGAAATATTCGTCAGCCTTACGACCCTTAATCCAAGCTTTGTGTTTTCAAAGGTCGAATTTATTTTGTTTGTATTATTCGTCATATTAATCCTTCTAGAATGATTTCTTTTGTTTTATTCAAACGTGGCTCTTAACGACATTTTTACAGGTCTTAAGTTCATTACACTTTTCCTTGATCACAGTTAGAATGATAATAACTCCTCGGTCAATCAAACCACTTTCATATTTGCTACCATTAACAACAACTTGTCTCTAACTTCTAAGTATGTTCAGTAAAAACACACTGAAGGTCAGTATTGTGTGCTTGTTCTCATTATATTTTGACTGTTATGCTTCTTAGTTTGGAAGAAGTAAGACTAGAGTGAATAATGATATTTATTTATGCTACTGTGCCAATTTGGCAACATTGCGAATAAGGAAAACGTACAAACAACTGAGATCTATAACAACCAACAAATATATTTATGAACCTAAACCATAGTTTTCTCAAATGCATCCTTATCAATTAAATGCCGTTTAATAATCATATTATAATGAAGCTAGGGGTGTTTTTAAGATGCTATGCCCATCTTTGGTACATCTCTTCAGAATTTTGAATTTTCTGTAGTTGAGCATAATATTGAAATTATTTGAAATCGTTATTATCAGCTTTTTCGTTTTCATAATGTATACTCTGTATTACTCAATCAATCTATACAATTCAAAACAATTGGCATTGTGCAACATACTCCTCCTCGCTCTCAGTTGCTTATTAGTTGTTGACTTACTGATTCAGTAGCTTTTCTCCACAACCGAGTAGTATTCACTGAATGTAAATTCTTGAAACTGTATTGATAGACGATGTTCAATATGAAATGTTGATGGAAACGTTAAGGCTTACTTTCCAAAAGTTAGAGTTAATGAGTGATTGTGTGAGTGAAAAAGTGAGCGAAAATGTGAGAGTGATTATTGATCATCCTATTATTTAACCAATTTAGATTGTCTTTGCGTGGATAACGCAATTAAACTTTGAAAGCACAATTCAAACAGTATGCATTACCATCAACCAAGACAAAATGTTGTTGAGAAAACCAAACTCGCATAATCCTTTGTGTAAATATACTGTCATCGGAGAATTTGAATAAAGGATGCTACACACACTCAAGGTGAAGACTTGAACTAATATACACTGAAGTTTCTGCTGCTGTTAGCAATAAAGGAATTTCAGAAAAAAATATAATCCTGACTGTCCAAAGGTTTTCTCATTTTGGTAAGCTTTTTAAAAAAGTAAGAAGTCTGGATCATGTAACTCATACACACTGAAGCTTTTTTATAAATATTCAAATCTTTTGAAAATGCATGTGTAAATAATATAATAATTGCCAATGTGTATAATTTAGTGATTTTGCGCAATTTAAACCTGTTTGTTAGTCTTCCCAATAATGTGTTGCTCCATTTTGGCTTATTTGACATTCAAGTTTCACTAAATTAATTTCCGGTCTGTTGCCATCTCTGTAACATCGATGATTTTTTGTTGTTAATGACGGCTTTAGGAACAACAAACCAAACATACGGCAAAAATATTGAAAAGTTTTGCATTGTTTGTATAAAGACATGATAGTGTTCAGTATTAAACGCTTAACAGTAATCGTTTATTTATGCGATATCTCCGTTGTTTTTAAGGCAAAATATTGTAAGAGACATCCTGTTAACCGGCTTTATGTTACACAGCTAGCGTTTTAATTATCTAAATTACGCTCGGATGCTATTAAGTTGTTTACTTGTCGCCAATGTTGGATTGAAAAGTATGTTTTTGAACATCATGTGACAGGTATGTGAATTAACTACCCAATGACTTAGAAAACGAGTTTCTACTGCATTCTTGTCTAGACATCAATGCAGCTTATGAAACGCTGTTTACCAATTTACAGAGAAAAAGGTTTTTTATACATATACTGCGAACAAAAGTGGCCTACGATAATTACGTTGCCACCAGCAAGAGACAACCTTTAGCATCATGCCTTGTGGGCACACTGACAAGTAATCAAATGAAGGCAAAAGATCAACAGGAGTGCCAGACTATGAAAGAAATTAAGGCTGGACAATTGATGAAAATGGAATTCTTTTCCCAGCAGCTACAAGCGGGACAATGAAAACACTTGAGCTAATTGATACCATGAAATATAATATGTCTTACATCTCGTATTTTAGATGTGAAGGAGGCGACGATAGGCTTCAATACCCACACACTGTGAATTCTGGGATAAGTAATTAATACAACTTGTAGTTCGGGAACAATGTAGTTGGCAATGAATGATTACTAACAAAATATTTATTCGCTATATTGGAGTCATGTCAAAGGTTTTTGATTGTAAATATGTTGTCACGAGTTGACTTAGTATGGCCAACAACATATATTGCGATCTATTAGCATTACTGTATACACTTCAGCTCCAATTAGATATGTGAAGTATTATCGTTGGCGGCCATCTTAGATTAATGGGTACTGTGGTCAATAGCAAAACGTACGAGCAAAAACGTCATGGGAATCAACGAAAGAATTAAGGAGTCTAATTTTATCGTATTTTTCTATGATGCTTTCCAATTGTTGCTGAATTGTGATTTCAAAAAATAAAACTGTCATTTGTTGTTTTTATAACGATACCCATTTTTAAATCGTTATGTAGCAACCATATGCTTTCAATTGTCTAGGATCAAAAACTCCATTTTCACAGGCATTAAGATTGAAGTATTAAAGGAATTAAGATAATACCACGTATAATGATATTACAAATCAGGAATAAGAGCGTTGGGTACTTCGAGACAAATATCTCATAGCATTAAAACAAATTTTATTTAACACACGTACCATAATCAATTACATGCGCATAACACTACAAAACACAGCAATGTAAATTGCAAAATCATTTTTACTAATACTATGAAAATACGGAAACAATTAAATAAGTTGAGCACCGCATCAGTGAAAAACCCAACATACTGGATATGGTCAAGTAACATTATCATTATTAGCAACAACGTCTCCTAGGCAGTATCTACATAACTGCTGCTGCTGTACTGAATGATCGAGTAAATAACGGGGACCTTTCCCGCCTTTGAACCAGTTAGCCAATACAATAGTGCCAGTTGCACTGTAGATTCTGACATCAGTGCAGGAATATTGCTGCTTACCACCAGTTAACTTCTTAAACAATCCTGAGACAGTGTAGCTCTCTGAGCTGTATTTACACTATTAACTGTGCTGAAGCAACGCCCCAACGGTGGCTTCTCTCACGCCTATTATCATAATAAGTCTTAGCAATTGTAAAGAGTTTTACAAGGAGTAAGGGTTTATTTAGACTAGTATTAAACACCGTCAAACATCTTGATTTTTATGCTTTCTTAGCCTGGTTCACCAGGTAGGCTTTCAGGTGTCATTATTTTTTTCTCTGATTTAGAGAAGAGTACTTATAATAGGCTGAGTATTCCTGCGACCTCTTTGCACCAAACGAAACATGATCTTCCATCTCGGATAGCAAAGACCGCATGTCAAAAACTTTACATTATGCCAGTGCAATGATTGGGTCGAACACATCTCAAACCTACTATCATGTGATACGTTTATAGGACTTCTGATAGGAGTTGGTGATCACTGGCGACCCTGTTTCATGCTGTTCCCAAATTTCTTTGAGGGAAATATATTTGAAGACATTGTTTAGCAACAGAGCTTGCCCTGAATCGCGACACATCACTTAGTGGCATTTTGGGTGAGAAGTCTAGGCCATGGAAAACGATTATGAATTGATGAGTATAATGATAGTGCCACGAATGTCAGCATCAGCATCAGTTACGTTCATGACCGAT
>JAUUEB010511198.1:0-10021 GCA_032362205.1 Clione limacina | reverse complement strand
GAAAAAAAGAAAGAAAAGGATAAATAAATCAAAAGAGTGCGAAATAAAGGAAGGAAAAAAAGGGGGAAGAAAGAAAAGGAGGAAGAAAGAAAAGAACAACTTCTCTCTCACTATGCTGTGGGGTGCTATAGATTTGCACCATTTACACATAATTTTCAAAATATTACGGGGGGATGTCCTCGGACCCCTAAAAATAGTTTGAGCCCTCTGTATGCCCCCCCCCCCCATTTGAAATGGTAGTTCAACTAAATTATAGTTGATGCTTTGTGGCGATATTTACTGCACTTATTTAGACATTTTTGGTGGAACAATTTTGGTAAAGATTTGTGCTATGTACAAGACTACCATAAACAGTAGAGAAATGTTGTGTTGCAAATTAGTCGCAGATGTTAGATTCACTTGACTTAGGAAAAATAGAAACCTGGATTGTCAAATATTCTATATGACATCAAGACCTGCGTTAGTGTTAGCTAAAGCATTCAACAAGCAGTCATACTTATGTACAAGCAATACCGTCGCACGAAGTACTTAACAATAAATTATAATGAACAGTTTGAAGACACTTAACAAAGCAACACCTGCCATCAAACTATGAGGTCTTCGTCTTTTTGCCCATGTATTTTGCTTTGATGAGATATCATAATATGTATGGTATTTTCTTTTCTATATGTGTATAATTGGATCTTTGTGAATTCTGTGATCAATAATTTCTATGGCAACTTTCCAAACAAATCAGCATTGCGTTTTAAGTGAAAACTAATAATAACTTTCCCATTAAGAAATCAATTATCAGCGGCTTTCACCCAAACAATTAATCGTTGGCCAAAGTATGTGTGTATGATTTGTTTGCTTAACTCTATATAAATCTTTTTCTCCCGTGTCATTCAACACTCTACGTTCTACAGAATCTCTTGTACACGATAACTCGCTTTTATTTGTTTAACCTGAAAATAATAAAGTGTAAGCTTTATGGCAAGTCATAATGTGGGGTAAAGTTTTCAATTGAGATATAATATATTCGTATTTACACAGAAGGCTCATTCGGTACAATAGAGCTGTGTACGTCACTTGATACCATCTTGTCACTTACTTTAAGTGACTCAGATAAGGGTAACAAAACTACACATTAAATATAAAATATCTTAAGAGTTGACAAAGAGGACACTGATGGGTCAAGTGTTCTTTTCCTTAACAGACTAGGCTGACTCGGTATCTGCGTCCTCAGCAGTAAGACATAACGTGTCCGTATTGTGCATATGACTGCATATCTATGTCTTGTCGTTTAGGTGTGTTGTTGTGTGGGTAGCTTATAAAGGGAGGGGGCATAGGATTCATAGTCTTTTCAAAAAGAGATTTGGAGGGAGGGGGGGGGTGAATAAATAAAATGTGCAATGGTAAATGATGATAGATGTTTTTTGTTAATTATGTGTGTAACCAATACGTATATCTCGGTAAGAAAAGATAGGCATTAGTCCTAATAGATTCATAAAAAAGAAACCAGACAAGTGTGAAAGGAGGTTAGGCTTAAAAAGAAATACAATCCTTTAAAAGTTTTACATTTTCAGTTATCAGCCATTGTCTGGCCTTATAACACCCATATCTAGTTAAATGTCTTCACTGTGACGTCAAACCTTTCATTGCTGTCGACAGGTGCGTTGCCAGGGGGCATGGGGGAAATGCTCAAAATTTGCACCTACTCTCAAAAAATGCCGCCGCTTCATTCTCTTCTTTCTCCATCCTTTTCGTTCCTTTATTTATCATTTGCGGCGATTGATTTTATAATATTCAAGGTTGCCCCCCCCCCCCCCTTTCAAAATCCTAACTACGCGCCTGGCTATCGAGGTTGTGTAGACGCAGACTGACACTCTGCTATTGAGGATTCACTGTTATCGATAGCCATAAAATCGAACAGTGAAAATATTTGTGTTGATTCATGAATGTTTCTAAAAAGCAGCACAATAACAAATAATAACCCAGGGTTTACCAGCCTTCCAAAATACAGACATAAACATTTGGTGAATGAATCGTCACTGTTTCCAGAAACAAGCAATTCATAAAATTAAAATAAATATTGATCCAGCAGCAGCCCTGTCTGGTACTTGAGTTTTAGGGATTAATATTACGCATGGGTCGTTTATACAGAGCCTGTGTAGGATATACATTTTTGCCCGTAAATGAATATAGGTCAACATATACAACACACATATGTGTGGAGGAGAGCCTTTGTTTTAAAACATGACTGCATCCAGCAGGTTCTTTTCACAAGATCAGTCCTCTTAGTTTGCTCTTTATGAAACTGACTCCATCCAAATTGATGCAATGCGTATGAAACAAACAAACAAATATGTATAGATAAGCACACAGACAACTATAAGCAAACGACTACATTAACATCTTTCGTTTATTCACATATTATAATTAAGAAGTTTTTGTTATCCTCACTTCCAAGAGGTATCATTATAAAAATATTGTGGCTATCAAGAAATTAAAACTAATTAAAAGCACAAACCTTTTGTTAATAATCTTAAATCATAGAAATAACAAACAGTCCACATCTACATGAGACACATGTCAGGATTTTCTGTGTTGAGATATGAGCAAAGATGATTTTCGGTTCTCATCTTGTTTGCATTGTTTAGTTTCGCCATTTTCCGGAAATTTAATCATCATGATCAGACCTGTTCTTAAGCATCTGACTTAACGGGACATTCTGTCAGGTAACTGTAATTGTCTCTGATTTTTTAGGACAATTTTAACCGCACCGAGCAGAATTTTGCCAGGGAAGTCTGGCACTTAAGAACATGTCGGATCATGATAAAATTTGACTCATTAATAATCAGCTGGAAACATTATCACTACTATTATCATAAATGTCAGAACTTGGACAGGAAATTGATAAAAACATCTTTTGTGAGTTCCATCTTTAAAGTGCTGTAATGTTAAAATTCGACGCCCCAGTATTGTTTTATTACATCTCCACTGATCAGCCAGCTCAAAAGTGGGACATCTCTGCATTTTGCATGTAAATACATGTCCCACTTTCGCACGCACAAAAACACAGAGATAGAATAAAGCTTAAGTGGGACGTCGAATTGTTCACCACACTAGATAGTCATCAATGATAGACACAATGCATATCCTATACATTAATAACTTCCTTCTCACATCTCAACTCAATATGGCTGCTGTATAAAATAATCAAGAACATTCTGTGTATTCTCTTACTTTGACTGTACAAAGAATCATCATGTTATTTTGATTTTAAAGGCTCCTCCATAAAAATATATTAATGATAACGTCTATGTTTCCCTCATTGTTTTAACCATTTAATTATTTATATAAGCTTCTTGTGATCAGGGATAATTAATTAATTAATTAATTAATTATATAAGTTATTTGTGATCAGGGATCATTAATTAATCATATAAGTTACTAGTGATCAGGAATCATTGACTAATTATAAAAGTTAATTGTGATCAGTGATCATTAATTAATTACAAAAGTTACTTGTGATCAGGAACCATTAATTAATTATAAAAGTTACTTGTGATCAGTGATCATTAATTAATTACAAAAGTTACTTGTGATCAGGGATCATTAATTAATTACAAAAGTTACTAGTGATCAGGGATCATTAATTAATTATAAAAGTTACTCGTGATCAGCGATCATTAATTTATTATAAAAGGTACTTGTGATCGGGAATCTGGTCATCTAAATCATTTAAGACTATAAAAGGTCAGTTTTTTGTTCTCATACTATTCAATATGTACATAACTCAGCACCTCTAACTGAAAACAATCACAATAACCTTGCATGTAAAATTATATCATAGATAAAAAAAACTAAAAAAACATGATTTTCACAACACATAAAGCCATGTTACAATTGTGCTCAATTACAGAACTTTTTCAAGTAAGAAGCAAAAATTCTAGTTTAAAAAAGCAAAATCACATAATTAAAAAATTAATTCATCAATGATAATCTTCTGATTTGCACCAAAACCCTAAATAAATATCCTGAAATCATTATACATAGTAGTCTGAACAAGGGAACATATGATTAAAGGAATGTAGAAAATCTTATATTCATTGTCAAATTTTATTTGTAGTGGTTTTTGGAGGGCATAAATGCTTGAGTCAAGAGTATATATCTAGTTCAAACGATTCTCTGTGAACTAATTGATTTCACCGTTCACCAAGCAACCATTATACAGACAAAAAGACCACAAAGGTAAGTGGTGTGAAAAGTGATGAAAGTGATGAAAGTGAAGAGAGAGAATTTAAGATTTAAGAAATTTAGGGTTTCCTTGTCAAGTAACATATGATCAAATAAAAATGTTAGTTTCTAAAACTCTCATAGAATCAATAATTTTTGTTAAAATTAAAAATCGCTTAAGAATTATAATATTTGGCTCAGGGGACCTAACTTGTTAAAATATTAGGCCAATTGGTTTCATATTCATTTTATAATTCTAAAAACAAAAAAAGCGTAAATTTTGGAGAAATGCGAAAAACTGCAGTGGGATTTACATTCCCCAGACTTGAACCCTTTAGACTTTTTTCTTTGTTCTTTGGGGTTTTCTCAAGGACCGGATCTACAGCAACACACTGACTTCAATGGTCGAAGTCAATCTATCAAATCTCATAGCGACAATACTGGGTCGAGATTTGGGCTGCTTCGGTGCCATCTCTGAGGCCATTGTCCTTACAGTTAATGACGCACTCGTTGATTGCACTGGGTCACCACATGGGCATTCGTAATGGTTGGTACAAGTTCCTACTTGTGTAGGTTCATGACAGAGTAAAACAATCAGTTTGAACACACATTCATGATATCCAACTACTGGTATTCAAAAAATGTTCTCAACGCCATGTGACAATCAAGAGAAAAAGAGTCATTTCAAACACATCTCTAACCCTTTTCTGCCCTTGTTTTTAATTATGTTAGCAAATAATATGAATGATTTTTTATGTAATAACGAAATTGTCTTTTAGTTATTTTTTTTTCAAATTTCATAGCATTCAAGTTAAACAATGCAGAAGTTGGAATTGCATATTGCATGCTATTTTTTGGACGTTTGTTCAATGTTGCGTTTTTTCGCATTTCTCCAAAATTGACACTTTTTCGTTTTGAGTGTCATTAAGTTAATATCAAACGGATTGGCCTAATATTTCAACAAGTTGGGTCCCCTGAGCTAAATATGAGAATTCCAAAGTTATTTTTAGTTTGAACAAAATTTGTTGATTCTATGAGAGTTTTAGAGACGTTTTATTTGATCACCCTGTACCTGAAGAGGCAACATTGGGACAAAGGAAACACCAAGAAAAATACCCTACTGGCCATACAGGAGGAAGATAAAGTCAAATTGTTGGATAGTGTCCGAGTATATATGTTATAATTATAATGCGACATGTAATCAATGCTATTAAAATGTCAGTATTTGCTAGAATTGGGAGCTTCATGGTTGGATATATTTAAGGTCTGACTTCTGAGGATGTCTCAGTGGAAGCATAGCACGTAAAGGGGTTAAATAGTCAGCCAATGACCTCCCAAAAACACTCCAAATTAAATTTTGACAATGAATATTTGTATGGCAAGGAGTGCCTCTGATATGAAAGATATTTGTTTTCAATGTCGATAATCACAATGATATATTCAATAGTAACATGACAATGGACAACTGAATTCTATCTTTACTATAAATAAACAAGTGACAACAAATAGTAAATTTGAGACAGTTGACCTAGTTTGAAATGTTTGTTAGAACATAGATAATCTGGAGATTCCAATCATCATGCTCTGTAGCGACAGTTCTCTCTCAGGTCTTACTTATTTCTATCAAAGGGATACATTTAAAAACAAGCTGAACTCTTGCACCTTCAGAGTTAGGTGTTAGAGCATATAGAAAATCTAGCATAAGAATAGTGAACCATTGTAGTACTCAACAATGAAAAGAAGTTCATTGAATCAGGTAATGCAGTGACAGCAAGGCATGAGTCAGGAGGTTGGGAGCCAAACATTCATTATACATTTTTTTATGTCTTGGTAATAATTCATAATTCTGTAAGATATTTTCATAATCTTGCAAAAACTACAATACTTTTGTTTATGATCAAATTTGGTAATCGGAACTGTCTCTTAGTCAAATCCCAACAAACAAAATATCATCAACTCACAAAGATTTGTTGAGAAGCAAAGAACATCACAGATTTGATTTGGAGTAAATATTCTCACAGCCAGAAAGTGAAATTAACTTTGAATTACAATTATCTTCTGTTTAAAGGAAGAATAATAATATCCTCAATAAAGTTCAAAATTGAATATACACAAACATATAATAGCATAGTATTATCACTTAAAAGATGACATTGTTACAGTGCATAATGCCAGGCAACAGAGAACAGATTTACCAAAAACAGTCATAAGCTTTCCTTGTCCGTTGTATAAGTAGCAGCCAAATGAACAATTACATGAACCAATTACTGATGTAGATAAAGTTGTAACAACCCAGATGCAAAAGCCTGACATGAAATCACACTCGAATACCCTTACTGAAAATAAAGCTTAAACCGAAAACGCTTTTACTGAAACTATGGATAAACTGAAGGAATTTGAAAGTCCCAATTTTTACCTTCTTTGACTTTGTTAATGAACTCTTTCAAAACCAAAATGCTTCTTTCTTTCAAACAAATTTATGTGATGGTTGATTCAATTTTCCCTCTATTTTTTTAAAAAGGCAAACTTTATGAGAAATGACAGAGTTAATATTCTTTGGTTAGAGCATTACAAATAGAACCCATATGACCTCTGTTAAAAAAGATTGAGGGAAAGTTTAAAGGAATTGGTGTTTAATCTTGATATTGATGGCCCAACCAAAAGTAAATGTATTTATTTTTATTAACCAAAGGTGACTCTTAACTGAATAATAATAATAAAGTGCAATTTTAAACCAACATGCTTGCACATTTAAGCACTATGTAATGTAAGTTCTCAGCATCATGGTAAGAATACAAGGCATCTGCGTCTAAGGTGCTATATCAACTTTTTAACATAGACTGTAGAAATATAATTTAATGTACATTATAAAACATGAATATACAAATACAAACTAAAACAGTGATTCATATATAACTAAGAACAATATACAAAACTGTTTCACTTGCATATAAAAACCAAGCAGAGGTCATACAGTTATACAATCAACAAATCAACCCCCTAGTAACTATCTGAAAACAAATGTCACAAAAACAGGGTCTCATCTCCTGGCCTGCTAGACATCCTAACATTACACCCCTGGACTTTTTTTGGAAAGGTCCAAAAGGATAGGGTCTTCCACAACCCAGTATAAGATATAAAAGAACTTAAAAGAAAAATTACAAACGCTGTGCAATTTGTCACTGCTCAAATGATGGTCAATTCGTGGAGAGGTTGAGGGAGAATGGAACTTCACCAAAAATGAATTGATCACCGTCTTTGTCAAAAGAACACTTTTGTACCTTTCATATGAACCTTCTTAGAAATTATTAAATCTTATGTTGAACTGAAGCAATCACAAGCGACTTTAATTCACTGTACAAAATTGTCTTTTTTGACCTTTCTAGGTGAAACCATCAAAATTGCCTATTTTGCCTTAAAATGACTCATTTGACATCCAGAAGTAGAATTTCAAAGCAATTTACACGAAACAAAACTGCCTATAATAACAATAATCAGAATCAGATGCTTCTAAAACTGTCAGCCTGAGATTGCTTTTCAGAGAACTAGAAAGCAGATATAGGTGTGTCCTGACTAAAACGATGTTAACTCAAGACATGGAATGTAGTATCATCATTTTATCTGATAAATACATTGAAAATCTGTTAAGAAATTAAAATGTTAATATCTAGGATTCCAGGCAACTCTATCTAGAACAATGGGTTTCTAATAATAACAAATATGCTTTATGGAAATTCCAGGGAGGGGTTACATTTAACCCTTTTAATCATTTTTTTAGGAATATATAATAGAAACATAAATGGTCAAAGTTTTGCTTGATAAAATTTTCAACTCTAGAATTTTGCTTTACAGTAAAGCTTTGGCAATTGAAACTTATATTTAAGACATTACTGAAACTACTAGAAATATTGTTACAATAGTTACACTCTTTTAGATTATTGGAATGAAATAGCAAATCTTTATTTAACACAACGGTTTTGATTCTCAAGTATATAATACCCAGACACTCCTGTTATTTTTAGAGAAACAAAAGATTTGAGTTATTATTGTAATAGAAAAGTAACCTTTTCAACAATAACTCATAGAGTTTAAAGTTTGGGTCCCTTAACAGGATCTTGTTCACAAATGGTTTGATGAAAAATATTCGAGAGACTGACATTGAGATCATAGAGGAAAATAGCTCTGATTATGTGATAACGGAATAAACTATTAAAGAAAAAGGAAAAACTGCGGTGGATTGAAAAGCGACAGGATCATGTGCAGAACTTCTGCTTTTCCTAATTTGAAAGACAATCATCCATATAGAGAAGCTACTTTCTTGTGCTCTTTGTTACATTGTTGGTGTTTTGACAACTTCTAGCCTTTGTTACAACTAACAGTGACTGATATAATACATTAGCATGATATTAGTTAAAACCTAGTCAATATCTTCTCTACATAGAACTCCAATCTTGTGTTCATTGTATCAGGAATCAATAAATAATAATATATTGCTTAGTAGACCAGTATCAAGAAGCACCAGAACCTCCTATGGATGTCCTCCCAACACTACGTCTGCCGCTAAGGGACGCTTCTCTGAGATCTCCTTCTGAGCTTCCACCGCAGCATTTCTTTTTCTTTACATGGTTATTCTTGAGGCTGATGTTGTTGCCACCTGTAAGACTGCCACTGACACCTAGCTCTTCAGGGGGAAGCAGACGAGCTGAGAAAGAGTAAAACAAAATGGAGAATCATATATCTAACATTATGCTGATATGAACAGGTACTCCTGTGTACTCCACTTTGATTTGAGCAAAAAAGTTGAGAAGTGACCAAACAGTTAAAATATATTAATGAGCATTATCTTAACATTACAGATGCCTACATTATGTAAACTTAGGTTACCCTAAGAGTCCTGGACTATCCTTACACAATTTGCGATGGCCCAAAGAGCATGCAGCACACGCTATCTTTCAGTGTCATCGTAAGCTGTCACCAGAGCACATAGCGTTTTTCAGGATTCCAACAGGACCGCCTGCCTACTCTGCTCTAGTAACAACTACTCTGCTTACATGCCACCTGCCACATATACAAATCATGAGCAGAGCCACCTTTGAGGCTACAATGCCCTGCATAAGATTATAAACTTGCCTGTGACCAGTGCACCCATGGGTGAACCATTCAAGAATGCTGAGTCCATTGGCAAAAGACCACTGCTGAGACTGATGGTCAGAAAGCTATTGGCCACATGACTGTTGCACTGCTATGGTTTAAGACCTTGGTGCACACTTTAACACTCCACTTTTGAGGTCAAGCTTGCCTACCTAAACATCTTGCTGGATAACACAAGTGCCAATTAAGCCCAAAAACGAGTATACCTAAGTAGTCATTGCTAGCCAGACCTCTGCCTCCAAGCTGTAAGACATTACTGTTGAACAGCAGAGCTCACTGACCCTGCAGAACTTCTGAATGGCGACAACCAAAGCATTCTCTGTTTTCATTTCTATTGCAGTGAGTCCACACACCTCTAAGGGGATCTGGGGGCATGCCCCCAGAAAGATTTTGAGAATTTAAACATGCAAATTGGAGATGATATGAGTATGAAAAGCTCTCTCAACAAATAGGACCTATTATTATGTTCACTTTGGTTTTTAGTGAATATAACAGTTAAACTAAATAGAAATTTCTCTATATATCCAGACATCGGCAATATCGCCCATAGTATCGGCGATACCGCGATCAATTTAACTACTCCCGCTAGTATCGTGGCTTTTGGATACTCATACTCATAAATATAGATACTGTCCCAAATATTGCCTATACT
>JAUUEB010511187.1:0-10021 GCA_032362205.1 Clione limacina | reverse complement strand
GTCGGGGTAATAATTTCATGTAAAGCGCATTGAGCAGGCCTGTAAGGCGTGGAAATGCGCTATATAAATGCCATGTACTATTATTATTATTATTATTAACTGATAATAACAAAAATGTCGTATATTAAATTATAAACTATAATTTACTGCAGGAGGCACTGGTATATTAACATGTAGCTCTGTTTTGAGTGTGAAAATTATAATTTAATTTTTTAGAAACTCTTTTACATGTATATGAATATGATGGTATTTGGTCGGGTGTATTAAATAGCGGTAGAGGTATAATCTTACCTGAGAAGATGGGGAGGGGTACACGTAAGAATATCATAACTTAAAAAGCAAAAGATTGGCAGCCCAGAAGGCTTTGAATAAACAATCATCGGGGCCATTATGTAACATTGACTGTTAAAAGTCGACTTGTCGCGTATTACCTGTCAGGTAACGATACTCAGTCCTGGTTATGTTTGGCAGAGGGCACTAAGATGAGTGTTGAGAGCTTTAAATGCCAACTAACAGGCAAGGAATAGAATATCATGATGTTTGCAAACTGCTAGCAAATGTTAAAAGAGCAAACATATAAAAGAAACAAAGAGTAAACTTAGACAGAAGGATTAGATAAACAAATGTTGTTACTCTTACTTAAACAACTGTATAGCACAGTATCCGTTTGCATTGACGGCATGTGGCATTCAATCGCTCTTTCGTTGGAGTAAAAAAGCAATCAATTTCTTACCGTTATTTCTGTTCACCTAAAAGAATCAGTTTTGTGAGGCTGTTGAGGAATAAGATACAAATTGCAGATTACCACACCGCTGTCTGTTTTTCCTTACCCACTAAAACATCACTGAATTTGTTTCCTGGTTATTTTTAAGTTACACAATCGAAATGTAGTCATATTCTTGAAATTGTTGTTGTTGCAAGTGAAGGAAACGGAAGGTTAAGATGTTAATCTTAGAGAGCACATTGATTCAGTGTATATAAAGATAAATAATTAATGTACACCGCCAAAGATTTATTTGTATATAATTATGCTACTTGACATTATTAGCTAAGACCTACATGATTGAGTGAAGATTATTGCTTTTAAGGGACGTTTTATTCTACAAATTGTCAGAATTTCAAGCTATCCTATAATAAACATCATCAAATAAAGAATATACGCAAGGATATGTTTTTTCGTTTGAGCCAACAGAATTTAAGTTGTGAAATTATTCAATCTTATTTTTTTGAACTAACAAATGATATACAAGTTATGATTTTGAACCGGATATAGCTAAAAAGTGAGGTTGTTGAATATTCTCCTGATGTATCCATTTCAGAGTAAATAATAGTGTCATTAAAAAAAATGTGTAATTAGCGTGAGAAATTGTAAAATTTAATATAGGAATATACAATTAAGGTACAAATCTAATATTTAAACGTATGAAGTTTTTTGTTAGCAGAAATCTTAAATATAGATAGACAGATTTCCCACTTGTCTTTAATTACGTGTTTGGTCCGGGGCTGAACATGTTCAATAATGTTTTATTGTGTAGGAATTTAACTCAAGACAAGATGAAGTTATTATTTTATCTTATTATAGTCCAGCACCCAGACCCGAAATACATGCACCCCCAGTTTCAAATATAGCCCATATGATGTTGTTCTATGAGTTCCTAAGGGTCCGAAAAGTAGTCCCCCAAAAAATGTTGGTTTATTAATAATAATGATATTATTATACTCAAGACTTCTTTTTTTTCTAGCGCAACGTTTTGCTAATCAGTTTTTACTACTTATATGTGTTTGAAGTATTATAAAACGTTGATTAATAATAACTACTTTGCACCAAACAACTTAATGGACTTATGCTGTAACATTCAACTCCTTTAGTGCTACATGAATATTGAGACCGACAACAAAACTATTTATAACATCTTTGACCAATCCAATAACATTTAAGATTATAGGCAATTGTGATCAAGATTTTTGCATAGATACGTACTTTACAAGTTATCAACCTAATACAATCTAATAAACAAAAAATAATATGCCTGTGTGACATTACTATATTTTCTTGATGTTTACTATTACACCATTACGACGATTTGAACACGGGGAGCTTGTCAATATTGAAAATCGATATATGGACATTTTCAATAGTTCACTGGATAATGATGAACAATTCTGACTGTCCACCAAGCAACAAACAAGTGCCATCGTTGAATCAGCACGAGATATTATTGACCATTCAGGGAACGAGTGAAATAATTTTGCAAATAATTCAGATACCGTTAAGTATGGCCATTCCTACCAACATGCAAAAGAACCAAAATGGTTGTCTTAAAAGCCACATGGCAATCACTATTTCATGCACTATAGTCCTAGTTCTCGTTATTATATTATCATGTATCCTCGATAAGTATGCATAATAAATCTTTGAATCAATACTATGGCATTGCTTGGGATATCTGAAATCCCCAATTATGTGGGATGACAGCATAATTCACACTTCCCTGTTTGAGCAACACGGCTGCTAGAGGATTCTTTGAATAAAGGTTATGCCCTTTCGTTAGCGCTCATCAGATTTGGATGCAACTTTTAAATGGATAAAGTGACAAAGCACTTCGCAAGTTGAACAATAGATGCGGAATATGATACGGCATGTTTTACTTGAGTGTTTTTATTAGAGTTAAAAACTTCTGACCTAAAAAACAAACACAATTATAAAAGAAAATAAGATACTGTTAAAACGAGATGGTTTGCGTTAACAAAGCACCAAGTTTATGGGTAACATCTCCATTGTTTAATCTGCTACTGATTAAATATGTCAATGTAATAAGGAACCACAAATTGATAAAAATAAGTGACATGACAGGAATTCTTCCGTATGCTGTCTATTAACTATTAGAAACAACTTCCATGATACACATTTGGGAGGCGGGAACTTAGCCCGTTGACGAAATGCTACACCTAATAATGAAATATAATGTATTGGCATAAACAATAACTATTTGCATCGCTTATCGTTTGTTTTGTTGGACTTCCTGTATTTATCTTTTCTTCTAAATAATACGTTACACCACTTTAAAGAAACGATGACATTAAACGCATGTCATCAGTTTAATCCAAGTTGAAGTAAGCCAAATTGAACGTTAAAAAGACAGATACATTGATTTTTAGAGCTCTAGATTGCGAATATTTTGTTGTAAAAAAAGAATGACCAATAACCAGTGTAAATAAAATAATAAAGCATCGTATCCCATCATATCCTATATCGACAACAATCGCTGAGATCATCTTATCGATCTATTTTCCTGAGAAGAAAAGAAGTATTTTCCGTGTTGCCAGTCAGGCCAATTAAGGGAACACGAAGGTAAACGGAAACTATCCCTACCAAATACTCACACTTTGCGCCTTCAGTTGAGGCACCATTATTCTAAATAGCCAAACTACTATAAAACCTCTTTATCTTCTGACCTTAATCTGTATAAGGTCTGGATTTGTTTGTCCATGTCTGTGCATATCAAAGAGCATAACTGTCATAGATGAAGAATGGTAACTTAGTTCGAGATCCTACCGGTACAGTTATGGACACACTTAGGACAACAAGCGAGAAAAGCAAAGGACTCATTCTGTCCAGCAAATCAGATTGAATGGCAAGCAAAGAAAATATGATAGAGCCTTGAGACTTGAGTTGGCTGATCAAACATAGACTGACTCCGTCATACACTGAGTAGATTTCTTGTCAGGACGAGATTTGTTATTATGACTTTGTATTTGTTATCAGTCTGGATGTTTACTTTGATGTGTGACTTTGCTTATTTGGCTGTCATCTTACTTTTGTGTTTTTATCTATGTTTATTATCTGCGATGTCAGGATGATAATTTGATAAATTGACTGACACGTCCTTAATTACCTGATTAATATATTTAGGAATGTTTTGACAGTTGATTTCTTTAGTTAATGATATATTTGTTGTTTAGATGTTCATTTGGTTATCTTTACAAGAGGCTTGAGAAAATTGCAATAAATTGTCGTCATTTATGATTCGCATGAATTGTTTTGAGTGGAAATCCTGATTTAATAATATATATAATATAAAACAATCAGTTAACTCTATTACTTTACTTAAACTGAAAATAGCGGTTAAGCAGCTATAACTGTAACACGTATTGATCGTTGCCATACTGAATAATTTCCTTTTTCAACTCCAGCTGAAAGTGTAATAACCTTTTAACCGATTGCAACACAAGGGAAAAATAAGAGTAATTAATCATAGTATAATCTCCCCTCCAGCTTTTACTTAAAAATGGAAATATCTGCGTCTAGGGATCTGTCTGTGAAGTGCCTGAGGCCGAAATGTAAGGGTTTATTCATATATCATAGCTCACGTATGCCGGAAGTTTAAATTTCCATCTGTGTATGATTTCTTCAGATGTGGGCAGCTGGTGGTCACAAAAGCAATAATAAAGGCAAAATGTTTTGTCTAACGTATGAATAATGATATGACGACAACATAGACGTGTCCATAGTCGTGTCCACAATATCAAATATTTTCAGTTTACAGCGCAAACCTCTGATGATGAATTTATTGACAGATTTATAATTGTTCTTTGCGTTTGATTACGCTTAGAAATATTAGAGATTTATACAAAAGAATCATGGAAAACATTTAAAGTGAGATGTAGAACCAAATGGTATTTAATCATAAAATAAAGTTTTAATGTTATGTTTCATGTTTATGTGCTAGAACATAATTGGATGGGGGCGGGGTACACAAAAGTAAAGAACAATTTTACTTGACGGGGATGATACTAGACGATCGGGAATTTATAATTAAAATAGGAACAAATATTTCATTGTCAAATCTATTCATAGAGCCATTTTTAACATTAAATAACATACTAATTAGCGAATTATCAAAATTAAAAGCACAGCCATAGACTATGTTAAACGTAAACCGTATTCAACTAGACGGCATGAAATATAAGACGTTAAATATTGTCCAATCAAACTTTAGACTGACCAACACACGTTTTTAGTTCGCTATAAATATAACACTTAAAGTCACTCCGTTTATCGTTCCATTCGCTGAGCATCACTTTGCATTGCTTCCCAAGGTGTTGGATCATAAACAGATACTTAGCTGTACTACGAAACTCTTATATTATCACAAAGAAATATACTGGTTGATAAATGTGGAAAAGATACGGGTTATTGTGCTTTAAAAATCATTGCATGAAAGTCGAATACAAGATATTTAAAAAAAAACGAGGCAATGCAAAAACAACGAATAAAAGATTTACAACAACAAATGAGACAGAAACAGACGGTAAGATTAATCAATTGGATTAATAAAAATCTGGACATAAATTGATTCTTGAAAGCACATTACGGCTTCCAGAGAGAGGCAGCATCAAATTGACAGATATCGTCAGCCCTGTCAGCGTGTTTTCATTTACTCAACGTAATAAACCTGGCGCGTAGCCAGGAGGACATGGGGAAATCCCCCCCCCCCCGATTTCGATCCAAAATGATCTAGATGTGCACAATTGTTCACTTATTTTCAAATTTGTGGCTGCTTCCACGGCCATTAATCGCTATTTGACATTCAAATTGCCCAAATTTGTACCATTTATATATAATCTAAAAATGTTAGGCAAGTTCGATGTCATTGTTTTGATTATATCAACAGTTGTCTCTTCATTCCTGGCTACGCGCCGGTAATAGACAATGCATGTCTACAATGCAATGATGTAGATGCACAGGTTATAAATACTTGCCCCGAGTACATGTTTCAGGGGCATTGAGGTGCATTCCGTCTGGAGTAATTACCACTCACATATCTAGTGTCGTCTGCTCAGCGGAAAAAGTTGGATGAAGACGGACGAGAATCATATTTGTTTTATCTCCCTTAGACATTCGGACATTAGTGTTAAAGATTAGATAATTCAGGCGTTATATTTCAGTTTAAATCATTACAGGTGAGCATTGTTGTTTACATAGGTTTTGAAGATATGTAGATTATGCAATATATCATCAGGGCATATCAGAGACCTGCTTAATAATACTATGTCAAAATCTTGTAGATGCTAAACACATGATTAGTTATATATATGTACTATATTCACCTTCTTAATCAAATTATTATTCTTATGTTTGCATCTGTGGATTAACAAAATCTTGTAGAGATTAACATAAACTAGTGAAACTAGACGAGTACACGATAGGGAAACTAGTATTTTATTGAAAAATAAAAACATTAATATTTAACGTATGTTTAAGTATTGTATAATTTTAACTTGTCAGTAGTTTTGGAATTGAAGTATGAAATAACTAGTAAATAAGATCCGACTTTGGATCGAACAAGTTATGAAATAAGAAGAGTAGTTGGGCCGAGAGAACTATTGAAGTAGAGTAGACTTGTTGCCATGATAACTTTTGAGGTACATACGAGTAGTTCGGCCAAGGCAACTATTAAAGTTGAATTGAGTAGTTTGTCTCAGAAATTATTGAAGTATAGTTGATTTGATTGGCCATAAAACTATGAAAGTAGAGTCAAGTAGTTTGACTTTGGCATTCACTTCATGAAAACTCCTTAATTTGTCCCTATTAAAGTACAAAATAGCTTAAAATAGAACAATTGTAGAAAATGATATATTGTTTTGTTCTTTCTAAAATTATCTGAAAATGGTGATTTTTTTCCAACAAAAGATTATATTCGTTCAAATATAAAAAAGAGATCTCTCTTCATTTTAACCTAAGAAATATTTCTATCATTAATCATTTGTTTGAACATATTTCTCTGGAACTTTGGGAAAACGAATTAACCATTTTGTTTATTCCTTTACTTCTGAATCACTCATCCAAGAATAATAGAAAAGCCACTAAAGGGAAATGAACGTGAGTCACACGATTGAGTTCCCGCTATTGACAAAATTAATCCCATTCCAGTTTCTAAACTGCATCTGCTTCGAGGTCCCACAAGTCTACAAAAATAGTTATTTTCGACAAAATCATGTGTTGCCTTTCTTAAAAAGTACTTCCGGTTTCTGAATATCAGACTAATGTGTTTATCATATCGGTATTCTCATGGGTATTTTGTTCATTTTTCCAAACCAATATGACTATATGAATGTTTGATGGTGAATTAAAAATTCCACATATAAATTATACAGACCCTTTTGAAAAATCACTTTACTTTGGCAAAACTTCTTTATTTATAGGGCACTTGATTATAGTCAAACATAAATGTCATTAAACTATGCATATAGTGTGTAATTTTTCCTTAATAAAGGGTAATGATGAAACGATTACATTTTGTAAATACGTCTTTTCATTAACATCGTTACTAGTCCTGCTCTCGTTTTAGTTTGTTTATTTGAGAACATCTATTCATTGATGTTTGCAATATTTTTGACAACATCATTGATTCTTAAAAATAAAATTGTTATACTTATCAGTCGCACCCTGTGAATTTCCCGTATTTAATTAACAAAAAAAGATTATACATCAATTTGCATGTAGAACAGTGTATGGCTTAATTGTATTTGATTGCTCTTATACACAAACCCATTGCCCATCCTGCGAAACAAGTTCCTGACATTTTTGACTGCTCTCAACGTCAGACATTAATGCTGTCAAAACAGTCATACGACATAATACTGTATCCGATGTAATATTCGGAGAAGATTTTCTTACCTGCAACAATATGTTCTTTCTTGTTCACAGATGATCTTGCTTGTTATAACTGTTTTGGCTTTTACAATTTGGCTTAAATGCTTTCTTTTGTTCCACCAAAAGGATAAGTATTCGACACGCGTTATAAGCCAGGAAGTATATCATCAGTAACAGATGCCCTGGGAAATAGCGCCCAGCTATACAAGATAAAAGAGTATCTCTTTGCCTTGTTGTCATGGATACAGAGGTCATTATTCCCTTAAAGTAGATGCTCTATAAATGTTACACATAAATTGTCGTACACGTTAGAGTACACTTCTTACAGTTTATAGATAACATATTTACATGCATATAATATGTTTAGAGGCGTGGTAGCTCCGGGGTAACACAATTTCCTCGCATGTGATCTGGTTTAAATCATGCCAGTGAGTCGCTTTTATTGCCACACGACATTGGACTTAGTTTTGACGTTAATGCTGGAGTGGCATTTTATATTCAGTTTATGGGTTGATCAATCAGTTTAACACTTACATTTACTCACCAAGAAATGATTTAGACAGAATCTTCAGGAAAACCTCCCCGATTATTTATACAAATGATGAGCGTTTTGGTTTTTTAACCATTGGTCAGCCCAAGTGGTTAGTTGCCCCAAGTTAAGTTTTTGGCAAACGCAAATTTGTGTGTCTATGAACCCTAAGGGTCATCAAAATCCATGTTCGGTTGAGTCATGGTGGGGGATGAAGAGATATCTCCTCCCTTCAACTATAATATGCTAATGTATTGTTTCAAACAGTTTTTCTTTGTCTAAAAACATTTTAACCATGAGTTTTGTTCATTTTATTTTATTTGTATGAAGATGATGATATTTTCAAGTGATACAACTTGCATTCTCTTGTCTACCAAGATCTTGGAGCCAATGACAAAAGAAAAAACATATTATTATTGATTGGTGAGTACATTTCAACGCATATAATAAATCATACTATTTGAACCCTGTCATTTACCTGTGTACTACACCAATGGACCCTAAATATAAGGGACGTAACAGTGATCGATATCTCGTTGACTTTAATTGAGTATTGCTGAAACGAACATATACAGCGGTATTTCGTCTTAAAAGGAAGGGGGTCTCTTATTCATGTCACTAGCTCGGATAGTAGACATATAATATAATTTCTGTGTATTTTGTGTTCGCTTTGTCTTTAATCAGCAATGAACCATTATCCACGTACAAAAACAATAACATATAACAGTATTTTGAACTATGTCACACTGAGTTAATTGTAGCACAGTACTTTCATTCGATACCAAATTGAGGCCAACTAAACTCCCTGCTCATAAGCTATGGTGAAGTTAATCAAAAAGACTGGAAAAACAATTGAGCGAAGAGTGATGAGATTACCTTGTTTTACCTGGCATCAGATCACGTTTCAAAAGGTTTTATTTATTGAAAGAATGGATTGTCATGCCAACTTTGTGTGTGGTTCTGTATTAAGCGTGAAATCACATTTAGTTTTTGAACACTGTCCATGAATCACGGCCTGAGTTCATTGTATTTTTGTGTAGGATAATGTTACCTTGAGCGACTGCTTGTGAAAACGTCGATCTTAAAAACCTCCTAAAAAAGGGTAGCATATCTTGATGTTAATTTAGATAAGAAGGAATTTTTTTTAACAGGTTTGTGAGGATGGAGAAATGGAAGGATTGATTTGGCTGGTTGGTCGGATGGATAGAAGTATGAAAATATTAATATAGTTTTTAGTTAATAATTTAAGAGAAACGTGTTTTTCTTGAGTGTTTGACAAAAAGCAATTAGTTGTGTAGTCATTAATAAAATTGCATACAAATTGTAATCCACTATTATGAGGTGATTTGTTTGATGTGTTAAGACGCCGGACTGAAAAACATATTCTCGGAAGGTTTTGGTTCGATTTCAACTTTGTCATGCTTGAGTATATGGTTAATTTGTATTCGTGGTACGTGATGACAGTAGGCATTACATTATTTCCCTGATACATCTAAACTATAAGAGACTTAACAAGTATTATTTGGCGAAAAGAAGCAAACAAAAAACGAGTGTGAAAAGCAGGTTGTTAACGCAAACCAGTTAACTCGCCTAATAACAAACACATACAAATGATCAATACGTAATTAAATGCTTCAAAATACGCGCCAATTATCATATTTAATTCTTAAACAAAACATCACTTCCCGTTGATCAATCGCGTTGTACATTTGTGAACGGATAAGGCTATGACACTGGCCGACGGGGTTTTCAACGCTAAACAAAACGTAGATTTTAAATACCCGTCCGGAAAATTATATCAACCTGATATAATTTTCCGGACTGGTTTTTAAAAT
>JAUUEB010511176.1:0-10021 GCA_032362205.1 Clione limacina | reverse complement strand
ATATACACATTTAATACACATGATGTCCCAATTGTGCCATAAAAGGGGGTCGTAAGGTATCGGGACACCCTGTACATGCATGTAGGTAAAGTAGCAGTATCTGCATATAGAAAAATAAGTTTTTCACTTACCGGAACAGGCTAGAGCCTGTTAGAACTACATTTTGATATGATAACATCAGGGACAATATGAGGGCAAAGGGGCCACAAGTGAGACATGCCTAGGGTCGTAACAACTGGAGAACCCTCATTTTTATGTAAATTCAAACCCATGTAGCATGAAAAAGGTCTATAAACGTTGATGAATATGAACTAAATTTGTTCTTGATAGCAAGGATTGTATAAGAGTTATGATTTTGTTTCAGGTATGTGTTCATCCCTGTCTTGCCAACAGCATTGATAGAAGTGCTCAACTCACCTACACCTTTCATTGCTGGGGTCCATGCTAGCTTAAAGGATGAAATTGCAGACTTGGTAGGTATTGAATGGTAGATGATACAAGTAAAAGTATCAATACTCATCTCTTAGCATTTGGTAATCAGGAGTAGAGTTCAGATTTTTTAGGCTTGTGGAGTTGTTGGTTATTGCTTTCCTAACCCACTTTCTTAGCTAGGTCTGAAAATACCTTAGTACCAACTTACTGCTGGGTGACAGGAGAGATACAATATGCTGAAGCTAGTTTTAAAACTCGGGTACACCATGATATAGCCAGATGCTCTACCTTCTGTTTTATCTGCTCCTCAAGCTCAAATACTAAGATTTTACAAAGAGACAAGTAACAAGTAGGTCACATTAGTTGATTCTATGTTACAAAGAGACAAGTAACAAGTAGGTCACAGTAGTTGATTCTATGCCTAGGAGGATAACCCACAGGTTATTGCACATTATTTCACTATTTATTCAAGGTTGTCACCCACAGTTTAACCAGTGATGAGGATGCATAAGGTCCCAATTGCAATATGCATAAGGGTCCAATGTATAATATCTAGAAAGGCCCTGGTACTTCTTTATGCATAAGGGTCGAACGTATAGTATCATGATGTATTAGGCCCCTGGTATAGTATGTAGCAGGCCTCAGGTATAATATACTTTAGGGTTCCAGGTATAGCAGTAACATACAGGCCCAAGGTATTTCATGTATAAGGCCCAGGTATTTCATGTATAAGGCCCCAGGTATTTCATGTATAGGGCCCAAGGTATAGCATGCACAAGGACCCAAGTATAGCATGTACCGGGTGTCCGGAAAAGAGTGTTACCCATACAACTTCTAATAACTTTTCTGATTCTGCACCAAATTGTACGAAAATTGAAAGGAAGAAAGATGTTTTCATGGCATTTTATATAACCAAAACGAAAAGCCGTTATTGTAGCCAACTAGCATGAAAATGTTGAAACACTTCACTCCTGTGGAACGGGCTTTTGCAGTAAAGGTGTACTTAGAAACAAAGTCATTTAAGATAATAAGATCGCTCTATGTGAAGCAGGTTAACATTTCTTTAAAGAATCAGTCCACTGTTGTTGATGTGCCCAATAAAAGGAGTATTTTTCGGTGTGTTGCAAACGTTCAAAGCTTAGCCAAACCTGCAGTGTCAGAGCGTGTGTGTAAACTTTGTTTTACGGCTGAAATTGTGCATTTCCAGGAAAGGCGGACATCTAAAACATGTTATGTAACTTTTTTGTTAATGCATATTTTGAGATAATTCAAAAATGTAAGTAAATGCCATGAGTTGATGCATCACTAATATCATTGGTTTTGTGTTTGGTATGTGTTCTAACAAAAATAAAAGCATGATTAATGGTAACACTCTTTTCCGGACAGCTGGAATAAGGCCCCAGGTATAGCATGTAGAAGGCCCCAGGCATAGCATGTAGAAGGCCCCAGGTATAGCATGTATAAGGCCCCAGGTATAGCATGCACAATGCTCCAGGTATATATGCACAAGGCCCCAGGTGTAGCAACATACTGGCCCAAAGTATGGCATGCATAAGTCCCTTAATATTGGATACATAAGACACCTGGTATAACATTCACTTGGACCCTGGCATAAAGTGCATGAAGAAAAAGAATACATCCCATTGGGAAAAGTGCAAAAAAAACCTGTGTAAAGCATGCTTAAGGTCTCTCATAATATATGCATAAATAATGCCTCATGTATAACATGGTCAAAAAGTAAAATAAAGTTTCCCATACTCATTACTGAGCTTTGGGTAATCAGGAGTAAGAACACAACTTTTTAGACATACAGCATTTGAGGTAGTTTGTCATTGCTTTCCTCATCAACTTTACTTTGTTTGACCTAAATAGGTAAGCTACTAATTTTATCCGCTGGCCACTGAGTGGATGGGGAATAAGTAGAAATTGAAAAGTAAAGACAATACAATGCATTGATGGATGACAAATTTTATCAAAGTTGTACTATATGACAATAATAAACTCAATAAACGAAGAGCACCTAGTCCTGTTGAAGGTAGATAAAAGTAAGATATATAGATGGTTGAAGACCTGTGTTAATTGCTCATGTAATAAAAGTTTAGCGGAAGGCGCCAGCTGGGCAAAATTCAGAAACAAAAAGTGATACTTCATTTAGCTGTCACTCTAACAGTCTTAGTATGAGAGTACCTTCTGAAGTTGCATAGCTGCTGAAGGAAAGCCCCAAAGTGTAAAGCAGTTGCTTTAAGGCAAAATATGTCAAACTACTTAAAGTTGGCACCGGTTGAGCTTTAAGGGTTAAATATTTTTACGATAATTTTTGTCCAACAAAGTCTACATGTACACATATAGTCATTTCTTTCTTTCATTAAATTTTTGCCTCCGAAAGATTAAAAGATGTGAACTGGTGAGTTTAGGAGAGCTTCTGCTTGTTAATGGACCCCTGTAATCCATGGTTCACACTGGTCATGGAAACACCTTCAAAATAGGCGTCACTTCAAATTGCTTTTCAGCAACCGTAAAAGTTATTATTTCTCCCTCAAAAATTACTAAATTTTCAAACATTATTTTGATTCACCCACCTTGGAGACTCTTGGGTATATTTATAAATATCATTTTTTAAGATTTTTTTGTTTTCATCAAAAGATCTTTGAACAATCTACTGAAAATCCTTTAATCAGTTTTCCAAGGCACAGTGTGAATCATGAGTATAGCAATTGTTTCTTGCTCTGGCGCTTCCTCGCTAATTCTCCCCCCCCCCCTCTTTTCTGTGTCCTAGCCTTGGAAATAGATTTGGAAATAGCTTTTAGCTAAATGTTCCCCTGCTTTAACAACCCAAATAAATTTTCATTTTGAGGCCCTGGAGACTCATTGGGTACAGCTGCCTTAGGATCGCTAGGTCAGGTATTCAAATCCTGAATGTGGTTCGTACCTAAGACTAGATTTAGCAGCAGTCATGCTAGGTGACATGATGGTGCCTGTCAGTTAGAGATAGGTGATAATACTGGTGGGCCCTGTGGTGTTATTCTGTGGCTGGGTACTTTTTTTATTATTTAAAAGTAATGTCTAAAACAGCCACCTGTCTCCGGTGGAAATTCATGACAGACCTATAGAAATAATATTGAGTTATCTTGAATCTGAACCTAATCTATTACAATAATAAATATTGCTACTTTTAGCTTTGCATTCAGGTCAGGGTTAAAAAGATATAAAAGTATAGTTTTAGAATCCTTGAGATAGATTTAATCGTGGTTAGGTCAATTGAGGTAACCAAGTATTCTCAGTTTGCTTGCTAGTAATTATGATATCACAGATTTCTTTTATGCACAATTTTTCGCATTGTTGTTTAAATGATATGTGATTGGCATATCCAGATATCCGAACACTTGGATTGAGTAGAGTTATACAGAAAGCCTAGACTAGACTGTATATTGTGCAAAAAAATAAACATGTTAGTTAGTTGATGAGCATTCCTCCATAGTTGACATTTGTGTCAAAAATGCCACTTTACAAGAGGAAAATAGGTTAAAGTTCCTGAGAAACCATGTGTTACAGGGTCCGTGGCATGTTTTTTATGCAAGGGGAAATAATAAAGTAAATGTGGTATGCAAATGTAAAAGATTGTGATTGACTAGCATTATAAACTGTAGCTAGCAAGACATTTTCAGACTTAAATTCCTATTTCCCTTTGTGACTATTTCTATTTTTGTTCAACCTTATTTTAGTTTTTTTTATGTTGCTTTCCCATAGAACACATTGTTTATGCTTTCTTTCTGGACTTTATCCATATTAATAAAGATTTTGAGATCCCAGTAGCTATGTTTTTCTTTTTATAATGTTGATAAATATCTTCCTAAAATGCCCAAAACTGAACATACATAAATCATGTTATTAATTGGGTCTTATTTTTCATCCTCTGGTCCTCTTATCCTCTTTATGTTTGGTATAAGATCATTAAGATTATGAGTGTTAATTTTTTTTATGTTAATTCAAGATATTATGTATCTCCTTTCGGTCTTGCACATGTTCATTGTGCTTTACAAGATAGCATTTATGCAGTGTTTTCCTCAGATAATTTTGCTTTTGTATTGGGCTCTATAAGCTCTTATTGGGTGTCTCACCATTCTGAACCTTGTAGCATTTTTCTTCGATTGTTCTTAATTTTTAATGAAAAATATAACTTTTTAACATTTCCAGAGACTTATTTTTATTTCAAGAAAAAATATGATATCCATATTTCTGATCTACTACTACTATAATTAAGAGAAAATGGCATCAAACATGGCAAATATGAATGGTGTCTTTTATTGTTATTAACTCTAAAGATGTTTCAGCTACATCATGTTATTAGCATTGTTAAACATTCAGTAATTTTGTTTTAAGTAAATATAGACCTTATTGTGTTGTCAGATTGTTGACCACTGGTTGATCTTTGAGAAAGATGCGCTAACCCTAGTTTATGAAGCTGTATGTCCTGTGTTTGGCAGTGCATCCCTAGACATGTTTTAAATGTTACCTATGTATTAATGTACTATAGTGTGACATGTCACTATCTTATTATATATTTATTTCTAAAGTTTATGTATTGATAACTTAACAGTTGCCCTTGTTACCCTTATTTTTCTATGGGGATCCATAAAGATTATTTTTATTGTTCACTAGCATCGAACTTCGTCACGTCGCTGTTATCCGACTTTCTCTAAAAATCAGCTTAACAGAAAAAGAAGAACAACAAAGTATTAAAAAGACCAATTTCACCATACTTTTAAAAAGGAAAGGACCACCGCCAAAACTCACCATCGTCTGAAAAGTCTGGATACGCTCCTGCATTCTGCTAAAAGAAAATTCAAAACCCAAAGTGGCAATTGTATACCAACTTAGATGCTGAACAGACTATTTTTATTTGCATATCACGCGTACCTTTGGGAAATTCTCGGAGTGCACTTCCTGAACGGAAGTAAACAGAACAATGAGTAAGATGGCGACTTAAAGTCCATTTAACTATAGACAGAGTAAAATACTCAACAATGCTTAAAAATTGTAGAATGTACCAAATTACACCAAAGGCACTCAGTTACCACCTTTGATATGTAAGTAATCACATGTTAAAGCTCAGCAAAATCCATCCAGGAACTTTTGAGAAAATCATTACACAAGCAAGCATACATACAATTCAGTGTATATTGTTATAGATTGATCATGTTGAATGAATGATAATTAACAATTTATTTGTGAATTTGTGAGTGATGACTCAATATTTAATTTGTTTTTATTCCAGCTGGATGTCATTATTGTTGACTTGGATGGTGGAAGTGTTCGCATCCCAGAGTGTGTCACCATCCCAACCATCACAGATAAAATTGTGGATAATGTCAAGAAGTCTCTTACTATGGTAAGGGTATTCCTTTAATTTATTTTTTCTTAATTATAGAAATTATGTTTTTCAATTTAATTAAACTGTTTTTAAGAGTTAAGTGGGTCCTACCAATTGTAGTTCACAAATATTAGATGTAAGAAACATCTTTCCAAGGCGTGACAAATCCAGTGCCCGATAGCCCGGGGCAATCTGTTTTTTAGGCAGGCAAGCTGTAAAAGAAAACCACTGCCCGTCGGGCAAGTTCAAAATTGTGACTGCCTTCCACCCCGAACCTGTTTGGGAACAATGAAGCAGGATGAGAGATTAAAGGCACGTCATAGATTAATCGGTAGGGAACTAGAAATAACTGGTTGTGAAGTTGAACATTAACGTTTGAATTACAGGTAGCCCCCTTGACCTTCATTGTTTATTAAAGCAACAGAAACTTCCGGTAACTCCGATTTCGCTCATAGAAACCACCGCTGCTTCACGTAAATCATTAAATAAATGTACCAGTGACTCCAATATGATTCTTTGACAGTCATCAAACAAGAGATAGAGGTGCAACAAAACAGTAGTTGTTTGCGTCAAATCATCAGCAGAATCTCTATGTGATCAAGGATTTAACCAGGAGACATGGACCCTGGTGCAAGGCAACGGAATGATGTCATCTACACATCCATGACCAGTGCATAAAAGAAGAAGGTGTTAAATCAGATAATGAATACTTAGCAATTTAGAGTTTGCCGAAGATGATGCATCAGATAAAGAAGAAAGATATTAAATTGGAAACTATTCACTGGCTATGTATGCAGCTGCGGCTGCTGCTGATTTTTGTCGTTTGAGAGAAACGTTGATAGATACAGATGTTCAGTTTGACAGTTGGGTTTGAGTGTTTTCGACCTCATCACTGCCAAAATGCAAAGTTTTTGTCCCATGGTCCTGGTCCAAAATATCTGGCTTTTGTTGGCGACGAAGAGGTCTCAGAAATCATGAACCATATCTCTGTATTCTTCACTGACACAAAGAAAAATTGGTTGAAATCAGAATGAAAAAGTTTGTAAGCCTCTCTGATGGACCAGACAAAGATATAAAATGTTTTGGCAGTGTTCAATAACTATCTAAAAGGCAAAATTCAGTCAACAACAGTTGACTTAGTTCGAGATTAAAGCAAATGATCGAGAAGAAGAAGAAGAGAAGTTATGTTAATCTGACCATCAGGATTTTCTGCTCTTTATGTGTAAAGTTTCAATCATAAAAGTGATAGTGTATACAAAATATGCTGATGTTTTATTATATGGCTAATATTTGAGTCAGTAACATAATTAAGAGATCCCTCTTCATTTTAAAACAAAATGCCACTGTATATTTTATATTATATACTCATTTAAAGTCACCGAGATCTGGGTCACTTTCATGTCTCTTATATTTAGGGTCTGTTGACGCAGTACACAGGTCAATGACATGGTTCAAATAATATGAAAGATTTCATTCGTTGAATAGAACAGTGTTGCCAATTTGTAAATTCTTCCCCTTCAGATATTTGAAGTTCCTTAAAAAAATCCTCATCACCAATTGGCATCCCTGATAGTACTCACTGGCCAATGAAAATAAAAATCTTGTTTTGTTTTTGGGTCCGATGGCCGATGTTGTAGTAGGCAAACAAAAGCCTAGTTCTATTACTTGATAGTATTATAATGGTTAGAATGTTTTTAAAATTATAAAAAGTGTTTGAAACAATACATTGGCATACCACCAACGGCTAATATAAAGTAAACAAGGTTTCGTATGAAAGATTTCATTTGTTGAATAATACTCACTGGCCAATAAAAGTAAAATGTGTTTTGTTTTTGGGTCCGATGTTGTTGTAGACAAGAAAAGCCTAGTTCTATCACTTCATAGTATTATAATCTTTATACAAGAAAAATGAATAAAACTCATGGTTACAATGTTTTTAAAATTATAAAAAGTGTTTGAAACAATACATTAGCATACCACCAACGGCTAATATAAAGTAAACAATGTTTCGTTTCTCACTATCTGTCTATTCACTACCCCTTTAAGGCACTTGAGATTGACAAGGTCTTCTTTCCATGTCACTGAGCTTTCCCCATTCGAGGTGTCGACATCTCTATTGCAGACTATGTCAAAGATGTAGTTGATTGGTAAAGAATTCCCCTAGAAATAATAGAATGTTCCACTGAGGGATGCAGATGAGACCTCACTTGTTTTGATGTGTTTTAAACCGTAACAACTTTCAACATTTCTATTAAGAATAAGAATTTGTCTGCTTTCTCTCTTCAGATATTGAATCCAGATTTGATGTGTGCAGACTATGCTTATACTCCACCCCGTCAAAAGTTGTTATCTCCTGTACATAGGGTAAGTTTCACTTACATTTTTGCAAGGTATATGGGGGTATAATAATGGTCAAGTGGTTGAAAAACTGGGTTCAGATTTTGTTGGGTAAGCAAGATCTAGCACCTGGTCCTTTACTGAATGGATGAAGTAAGAAATGTTGGTTCAGTAAGTCCTGAATACTCCTGTAGTGGTTAGAAATCAAAGGAAAAGTAGCCAATAAAGCTTCCATGCACAAAACAACTTTTTTGCTATCCTAAGGTTAAACCTTTTATCCCATGGCACAGTACCTTTACTATTCCAAGGTGATATGTTAAAAACTTTTTCATTTAGCAGGAATTTCCCCCTGACAATAAGGAATTTGGCTCAAGTATTGTCTGATGTCAGAAGGTGTATGCAATATTTGGGTTTGAGTTGTTCTGCAATATTCTGTCAAATTTTTAAATAACATTGTCCAGTGCTGTTCCTGTAGGGCTTAATTCCGGACATTGACCGATACAAATCTCAAATGTCCGATCGATTGCAACCAGCCAGGACAAAATGTCCGATATAACATAGCTCTAACGGACAAATGTCCGATTCAGTGTTATAAACCGATATAAACCATGACCTTTCCGATTTTGAAACTGAACTGTGTCCTGTGATTACTTTACATATTCTGCACATTACCAACAGATGAAACTTAAATGTTTTGAACACAAATCAATGTCTTTTGTCAAATATACATAAGAAAAAAATCACAGTTTTTAACCAACCTGTATTTCAAACATTTCAATACAACTGTGTTCACATTAAATACGAAAATAGACTTGTGCATTCACTGAACGTACAAATTAAACATTTCCGGGAGATGGTTGATGTTTTTTCATGATTAATGGCAGTTTTATTTTACAGATATAACCTAGTGAAACTAAAAGGCTAATAACTTTTTTTGACCAATTTTAACCTAAAGCTTAACTAAACATCTACATATATAACCAACATTTTGTTAAAGTTTTAAGTTAATTGAGTTAAATCTGTGGCTGCAATCCTATAACAAATTTTCCTTATGGTGTGTAATTTACAGAGAAATTATAATAAAACCTAGTAAAACTAAAAAGCTTATAACTTTTCTTACAGCCGACTGATTTTTACTAAACCACACATCTGGTAATATCTAAAGTTTCAGCTCGATTGAGTTACACCTGAGGCTGTAATCCCATTGCATAAAAATACACAATTAAATAAAGAAATAAATCTATAACAATATACACTGAATTGTAAGCCTTGCTTGGTAACTTGAATGCTTGCGTGACGATAAGCTCCAAAGTCTCAGGGTGGATTTTACTGTAATTTAAACATAGGATAAAAAACATATCATAGATGGGGCTGGGCTAAAAACATTATGAAAATGCAAATATTTTGGATTTAATGAAGCAATTATGATTGTTTCCTATATTCTCATATAATTGAAGTCATTTTATCTTTGATTTTTTACGACAACTTAGGGAGCGTTCAAATATCATCTTACACCCTTTTGATGGGTTTTGGACCCCTCCCCCTATGTTCACCTTTCTTAGACACACCCTCACCCCCTCACCCCCCTGTGTAATCTTACACTTCAACCACCTGGATGAATTTGTGTTGATCGACACAGCGAACAAAATGTCATTTGTATTAAAGGCCTTATGTCTATATAAGAACAATTTTGAATGAATAAGCTTTTAAATGATGAAAAAGTGTGCAAGTCATTACAAATTATAAAACAGTTATTGATTCAAAACAAAATCAATTTGAGCATAACATATTGATTAAAAAAGTTTCATATTCAAAAGAATATGAAAGCAACATGAATTGTTTGATATAAGAACAATCAAATAAAGAGATCAATACAATCAG
>JAUUEB010511165.1:0-10021 GCA_032362205.1 Clione limacina | reverse complement strand
ACCCTAAGGATCAATAAAAATCAAGTCCCGTTGAGTCCTGGGGGGGTGCAGAGAAACCTCTCATTCCCCCCCTAGTAAAACGCATACATCGGTATTTCGTTTTAAAATGAAGGGGATCTCTTATTTATGCTACTAGCTCGGATATTTACCATACAATCTTAATTCTGCGTATTTTGTGTTCGTTTCGTCTTTAATCGCCTTTTAAAGGCAATACAGTCAAACCCCGCTACAGTGCCGATTTTGGTTTTCATTAAAAATTGGTACCGTATTGAATTTAGCACTGTAACGAGAAGCTCATTTTTGTAAGGTCATAGTTAATAGAAAACATTATTTCAAACTTGATAGCTTTTTATAGGACTACAATCAATATGAAGTTTGGTTTAGCTTTTTACTTTAAAAAATAGCACTATAGTGGGGTTAAGTAAAGAGTAAAAATATTTGGTGCTGAGAAAAAATTGCACTGTAGTGAATTAGCAATGTAAATGAGCACTGTGGGGAGGTTTTTCTAACAAGGATAAAGAAGGAAAAAATCGGTGCATTTGAAAAGTAGCGTAATTTCGACCGGAAGTGTCACATCTGATCTCTCCTTAACGTAAAGATTCCCTCCGTCCGTCCAACCAAGCACTCTTCGAAAGCAAACTTGTAATGAAGCACCAAGTGAGGTTACTATGCCCCTCTCTTTTGTTACAAACTTTAGGTGTATTCAAAACAATTGATGGGTATGGTAGATTTTTGAGATGTAAGCTATTATTATACTTGTTAGGGGTAGTCATAGTGCGAAACGACAACACTTACTAAATGAGGCATGATGTAACGTAACTGTTTCCAGACAAAACATGGATGTCTAGGGACTTGGACACGCGCAACGGGTTATAACAGATACATAACGATAGAGTAAGTTATTTTATGTGAATGGAATACCACGGTCATTAGAAAAAAATAATAGTGAAATAATTGTCTTTCTACCGAGAAAGATGATATTATCACACAAGTTAACAAGCCTAAATATTTGTAAAATGTACATCATAAGTGAGACAAAATCAGATCATATCTGTGTTTTTTTTAAATTTATGTTGCTTTTTTGTAAATGGATAATTTAAAAAAAATCAAACTGGTCTTGTAAAAGACAAATTACTTAATTCATGCTAGGAAAAAGAAAAAACGTACACACTTGTAAAAGAAGATCTCATAACCATAAATAATACATGTAATACTGAATAATTTGACGTTTATGAAATCAAGTAATATGATAATAATTATTATGATAATCGTATTTAAATAGTGCTAATCGGTTCAAAAAATGACTTCAGGCACTGATTCCCTAGAAACACATAGCCTAAAGAAATTACACGTAGATTGTAGGGAGGGGGGGGGGGCAACGGGCAATCAATATTTATGAAGAAAACTGGGTGTCAATTCAAGGTAACGATATTTAAGAAGCATTCGGGAAAAGAATGGATAAAAACTGACCATTTCATGACTGTACTAATGAGTGAAAAGAAATCAGATTTATATAAAAATATTTACTTTTAAATCGTCAATTTTGTTGTTGTTTTGTGTTGATATCAAATCAAGAGTTTGATTTTTTTAAATAAATATAAAAATTAAAAAAATACATTTAGTTTTATGGTATGTAGTCAAATGTAACATGAATTGGCAACGTTCCTCCCCCTAGTTACAAACACTGCTGAAATACTACGCAACTATAAAGTTAGTAACGTAGTTAGAGGCAGATATCCTAACCATTACACCAGGAATCCGATTGAAAGCTCAGGTTTAAAATAAGTATAAAATATATACAATTCACCATATGAAAAAATAAGAGGTAAATAAGTGAAATATGGAACCAAGGAAGAAAAAAGTGTAGCAAACAAAAAGTAAAAGGAAATTCCCCCAATTAAAGTGTGGTGAATTGTTCGCCCTCAGAAAATGGGTGGTGAACCGGGTGGGGAATTGTGAGGTGGGGAATTTTGAGCGGATGGTGAATTTGTCTACTATCACCATTGATCTCTATATATATTAGCAGTATAAATTTCACTCGGTAATATTTAACCTATTACCTGTTTGACAACCCAGCACATTTTCCTATACAGCATAAACAACAGGTGGTAGTGGTGATGATGATATTATCAACAGATATAGTTCAGTTGTTGTGCCAAATGCCATAACCAATGATGAAAGAGTATCGTCTGAGCCTCCACTTGAAACCAATTATGCTTTCTACACAGACGACACAAAAACAACAGCTCCAAGACTAGATTATAACTTAAGATATTATCGGATCATCGCATCGTTCATCAAGGGTTATTACAACCGGATGGCGTCATTTTCGCTATCCGCAAAGGAACTCTAATAACAGGCATAACTCATACGCGGGAGGGACACAGGGGCGTATCAACGATTTTCAAATGCGAGGAGGATGCATATTGGCGCATAGCGATTAGTTTTTTTTTTTGGGGGGGAAACATTTTCATAGAATTAGGTATAAATGATGCGAGTCAATAGCCTCTATTTCTCTCAGATCGGGGGACATTACACGATATGCCACATCTAGACACGCGCCCAGCAGGACATATATAAGAATATGATCGTCAATTCCCGATAGGACTAGGTGCTAGATATTGCCAACTGTCAGGATCAGGGGTTTAAGCTTTATGCGCGGCAACCACCGTTACCATGTGACACGATAATCATATTTTTAACTTTTTAACGATTCTCGTTATAATTTCTCACACAGTTGGGATCGAACCCTGGACTTCTATTAATGCTGGAATTATGATCCATCGTAACGAGTTGTTCACTATGCTCCTTGCGCTGTAACTGTATAAGAGTAACAATATCAATTTTCGAGTGTCGAGATTAGTTGTTTTTGTGTGTTTAGCCAGGGGTGGATTAGGCTGACATGGGGCCCTAGGCAGGGCCCCTAGGCAGGGCCCCTTTTTATATAAAGAAAAAAACATAGCGGGCCCTCTTGTCTTAAAGAAAAACGTCGGGGGCCCCTGTCAGTCGCCCCTTCCTGCCCCCTTTTATCCGCTACTGTGCTTGGCTAATGTGTTTCAAATATATTTGTCTTTAAGAAAATATGGGAAATTACCACACATTTGTCATCAGTTGGGGGAGTGGTATGGTCAAAATTGACCAAATGAAAACATGGGGGAGGGGGACAAAATCAGCAAAATCAGCAAAATGTTGATGACATAATATGTTAACAGTCGCATATGGTAACCCTGCAAATTCAAAAGGTGAATTTGGTTCAAGCAACATAAATTATGAGCAAACGTCAAAAGCATAACAGACAAAATCATTTCAACAAAGTGCTTCTCTTCGTATTTGTCATATCTGTGATAAGTGACCGAAAACAAACACGGCACGTAAGCATGCAATGTTAAACATGAAATATGTCTTTCACCAAAGAGCGAAAGAAGTCCATATAATGTCAAAGGATGTATTCATTGCGTCTGCTCTGTGATTTATTACTCCAACGAACATTCCGTCTAAACGGTCAAACGGAAAATTGGAAAAGAATTTGGATAATCATGAAAACAAACACTGTCATGCATAATAAATTCGAAAACATGCATTTTCTTTAACATTAAATTGTGGTTTACAGATATAAGTCACCGTGGAAATATAGCTTTTGTATAGGCGGATTTCATCTGCCGTTGGATAATGCGATGAATGAATTTATCATAAGTTTACGATGTTTTCAAAGGACGCCAAAAATAACAAAAAAAAGATAAACACGTTATATTGCTCGGGTTGGAATTTTCAATAGAATGTGGGTCTTAGAAGACGTCTTAAAAATACATTAGCAGAGAGCACACGAAGCTGTATTTTTAATTATGTGACGTCACGTTTTGTTAATGCTTAGTGTTCATGTTATAAATTGTAAGGCTTAATTGCATCAGAGACATATAAGAAAATATTGATGCGAGTCAATAGCATTTATTTCTCTCAGATGGGGGGACATTACACGATATGTAGGGGGGGCCCCCCCCGCGCCCGACAGGGGCCCCGACGTTTTTCTTTAAGACAAGAGGGCCCGCTATGTTTTTCTTTATATAAAAGGGGGTCATACCTAGGACCCCATGTATGCTTAATCCACCCCTGGCTAAACACACAAAAACAACTAACCTCGACACTGGAAAATTGATATTGTTACTCTTATACAGTTACAGCGCAATAAGCATAGTGACCAAGTCGTTACGATGGATCATATTATAAAATTATATACTACAATGGAAATATAACCTATGTCTGTCATTCGTTTATCATTTAATTTAAACACATATCTTTATTACTCGCCTATCTTTTTGTATTTAATTGTACACCTGGTACCAACACCTTAATTGTTTCTCGCCTGTCCTCAAATGGTGTCAAATAAATACGACTACAGATGGGATTCTTTACTTGTTTTGATCAAAATCAGATATCCGACAAACTTGATAATCCGACACATCAAGCTGTGGACTGACGTTGTATTACTAAAGCATGACTGTATATCAAACTACGGTGATGGCGCTATGAACACTTTTCACTATAAATGTAACACATCTTATCACGGGTGATTATGGCGACATAAAGTAGTTTTTCGATATATTTGATGTATAAGAGTGAACATCATAACTTTATCCGGTAAAATCTCCTTTTTTCATAGACTCAAACAGTGTTTAGACCAACGCGTGTGGTACGTGCACTTTAAGAATCTTTAAATGCACTTTCCACTCTGGTCATATTGACACTTGTGTTTACGGAACATGATCTTGACGACAAATGCCGACGGCCGAGGAATCACATGGGATGTGCTTGACATTGAAAGAGTCACGAGGACCGCTCCCACGGCGAACAACATTAACAGTTTACCCAGAGCCTTTTTGCCACCCTGTTGAGATTCCGTCAAAGTGTTCACTGTCAATTTCGACTTTGTGAAGTGGATACAATAAGTTAGACACGTTCTTGATGGCTGTGGAGGTTCTAAAACGTAACAAGATACCCTAAGATATACACGTTTGCCGTGGATGGGTAACCTGGCAAGTGGTCACTCATGATCTTTTGTAGCTAATTCTGTTAGCAAGATGGTGTTTATTAGTATTTGTCGTCCGTCAGTCAGAATAAATCAATTCTTCATTTACCGTTGTGACAGAGTAGCAAATAGTCTGTCAAAAGGGTTCAAAACGTATCACTTATCCTGATTGCGTTTTAAAATTAATGTTAATACTCATTTCTAATTGTAAATCTCCTGCTTTACTCAGGACATAATTAAGTTGAATATTGCTCTGTTCTCGGGGTCAGAACATCTCGGGTTCAAATCTAAATGAAGCTTCACACATTGCCCTTGGAAAGACAACTAATACACACATTTCCCCACTTCACCAAGTTGAGAATTAGTACATGATTTGTGTTGGGGAAGGTGACGTTTCAGGCAAAAACTGGTGGGCTCCGCTTTCCACAGCTAAACACAGTGAGTACAATCACCACCCCTACGATCCATTACACTGGGTTATTTGACCTTTAACCTGTACCAAAGTAATGACATATCTATTTGACATAGCATTACATATCATTTTGATAAACTTTAGGAGAGAAAGCGATATAGTTTTTGGTTTTAAGTATTGTAAACAACACAGAGAGCACTGAGCCGTGCTCTTGAAAAAGCCCTCAGAACTCATACATGCGAAACAGATGATCACTTTATGTTGTCCCGTTTTTTTTTAATATTTCCCATGCTTTCTTTTTGTCCGTATTTCTGTCTGACATAATATGAGAATCTCAAAATATGTTTTTTACCTCCCGCTAAACTTGACATCAACGCTAAGGATCTACAATATCAACATTCTCTGTTCTTAGAATTGGACATTAATTTTAATTCTCAGTCCGTCTGGGTTTTTTGAGCATTTTGCTTGGATTAAACATATGTAACAACTTTGTTTAACCACTCTGTGTAAACCATGTCATTTAGTATACCCAATTTAATTCAAATAGATGTATGCGTATGAACCCAGACTTTAGTGAACATAAATGCGCACTCGTATGCACCTTTCTCAAGAATATACATTTTACGGTCATAATAACATTCTATTAAAACAGGAACTTGTATTACGTGTCACTGGAAATAAAAAAGTTTTATCATGATAGCATTAGTGATAATCTTTATTATCAACAAAATAAAGGGTCTTGATTGACGATTCACTAATTACAATAATTAATTGTCTGTCTCTAGGCTCTGAATGTTTAATTAATTCAACCCAAGTTTTAAGTGCATGATTCACGTCTCATTTTGACCTCATAAAGTATGCTATCTCAAGACAGGTTGAATTAATATAAACAATCTCTAAGTAAAAAAACATAATTTATTTGCTTAATTAATCTAGCAGTATGTAAATAAATGCCAACCGCAGTCATTTGCAAAACATAACGAATAAGAATAGGAATGAAATTTGACGCTATTCATTCATTCATAGCTTTCACAGCCAAAAGGTCACGCACTTTGCGGGACAGAACATACTTAATGTCAACTGACTTAGATTACAGGGGACTGTTAAGATTTGGACGTTAAGGACCAAGGTCCTCATGGTCAAACGCCAGTGTGAACAATCTGTGAAAGAGGTTAATCTTCATATCTGTCACGGACCAAAAAACTAATAGTTGTCAATCAAAATCAAAGGCGCTTCGCTTTTATGTTAAAAGCTATAAGGCGAGTATAAACTATAAATATTATCTTATCTTTGTTCCTAACGCCAATAAACATACGTTTACTATCACTCTGCCTAATGTGTAAAAGTAAATAGACGGTAATTATGTGTCCTGACTATTTGAGGACTCAAGTGATGTGTGAAAACGATAATCCTGATTGTCCAATTAGTTGGACCGTCTTTATGGACTACATTGTCAAGCGTGCTATGGTTAGATTCCAATCTTTTATGAATGACCAAGTAGCAACGTGATTTTCTAACCAAAACTTTATTTAGACTAGAAATAGAAAATAATTATGTTGACTATGGTCAGTCAGAAGTCTTCCTGTTTCTTAACTTTCGTGAAAACAATCAGATATTGTACAGGGTAACGAACAAAGGCCACGTTAATCTTGACATATCTTAACAACCATACAGATGTGTATCGGAAAACATTTATAAACTTATTTCACACTTTGAAAAAAAAACGTGACGTATAAGATCTGTTCGAGGTCTGTTGATAGAAATACCTCCATTACTGGGAAGGTTTTTATTAATTTTCTTCGAAAATACTTAGTTTTTATCAGAATGTTCTATAATACTTTGCCCAATTTCTTTATTCACCAGCTCTTACGCTTCCAATTTGTATATCAATGTTATTTAACGATTTGATGCGATCAAAATGAGATGGGTTACTTAATGAGGTGAAAAATACAGTACAACAATAGTATGGTATGTGGGAGGCAGTTCAGTTCTACCAATACATAGGATATGAATGAAATCAAAGGGCTTACAATTTGTATAGAACCCGGATGATTACTTCAATGAATAATTACCTGAACACGTCACGATGAAAGAATTTCAGCTACAAACTATTAGTAACTTAATCGCATTATGTCAAATGACATGTAGAAAATGCTCTGTATAAAAGGTTTGATCCTAAACTCATGGAGTGAATAAGAAATAGCTAAGTGTCGAGTATAAACTCACGGTTATCAAAATATAATCAAAATCCCATTAAACTGGTAGACAAATTGTAATACTATAGGCTTACAAGTTTGAAAGATCTAGATTCGATATCAACAAACGTTGGCTTAATGTCTTCATATCTTGTTGAGAAATGTTTCATATTGAAATTCTTACAATTCAGGCTTAATGTTATGTTTATTCTGACTAAAGGGTGGAAATCCGTTTCCCGATTTAATGTTAAAACTACGCACAAGTAAGACATCAAGGTAAACCTTCAAATCTGTCACGGACCAAAAACAACTAACAGCGGTCTATCAAAATCAAAGGCGCTAAACTGTTAATTTTAAAAGCTACGAGGGGAGTATTCTATACTATAGATATCATGGTATCTTTTTTCTTCACGTCAATGAACATAGAATAACTATCACTGTGGCTAATGTATAAGATAACAAAAAGATAACTTCCGACTTCCACGATACTTGAACGTACCGTACCGTTCAAGTATCTTGGAAGTCGGAAGTTATCTTTTTGAAGTTTGTCTCAAGTTGACGAACTGAACACAAGTGTGAAACTAAACATTCACGGAGGACTACTCAATGATTGTTTCCTTTAAAAATGATGATGAGATTATGACAACAATAGACGATAGAAAAAGAAACTAGAACGTGCTTAATCAACTCGTTAAGTGCGATTGTCAAAAGATTAAATGTAATTGTCAAATGGCTAGATTCTAATCTTTCATGAATGACTTTGTCACAGGGTTATGGTTTTCATGACAGTTCTAACTTAATCTTTATCTAGGCTAGAAATAGAACATGACTTTACTGACATGGTCAACAAAAAATCATACCGTTGCCTTACTTTCGTCAAAAAGGCAATGTTCATTATATAGGGTTATGTGGCAAAACCAATCTAACGGCTCGTGTTTGTATCTATATTATCTATCTATCCGATTAAAATTAAATGACACGCTTACTAAGGTGACCTACGCAGTACTAAATTTCATGGGTGGTATTTATTTTTACTAATACATATGATATGAATGAAATCAAAGGGCTTACACTATGTATAGAACCCAGGTTTTTACTTCAATGAAATATTAACAGAGCACGATAAAGGCAATTCATCTGCATACTTTTAGCAACTAAACTACACTTTATAAATGACATGTAGAATGCTCTTTAGAAGTGGTTTAGTCCTGGGTTGATGTTGTAAAAAGAATATATTGTTGTGAATAAGAAATGAACATATGTTGCTTAGTGTCGAGTTATCAACATATAATCAAAATTCCATTAAACTGGAAGACAAATAATTGTGTTACTATAGGCTAAGCAATAGGATAGGATTACCCATTTGAAGGATGCAGATTCGATATAAACGAACGTCGGCTTGTTTTCATATCGTGTGGAGAAGGGTGTCATATTGAATTCCTCACACAATGGAACTACTGTTATATTTCTCCTGTTTAGAGGGGGCGAAGCCTTAACTCCACTTAAAGTTAAGCATAATAAGATAATTTGAAGATCTCCTGGGGCTTTTTTATATAACGGAGGTCCTCCCTTAAGCAAGATTATTTTTAAAATGTCTCCATTAGGCTTGTATTGTGGTGTATTTGCCTAATACCAACTTCTTTTAATTAACACTCTAGCATTGTTAATAGAAGGACTTACATTGAGTCGGGAGAATCGTCGTCCTCTGAGTGAAGGGAAGAACCAAAAAGGGGTAAATAAAAGCGGGTAAAAATCAATGACTAATGCAATATATGTTTTGATCTCAACTTCGTTGACTTTGTCCTAGTTGATAGCATGCGAACGTAATAAAAACACTGAGGCACATTTGATCGGGTTTCTCTTCACCCCCACGACTCTACTGGACTTTGCCAAAAAATTAGATTGAACAAACTGACCACAGGGGCTCGACTGACCAACGGTCAAAAAAACAATATGCTCATAAAGGATCGAGACTGGTTGCAAATGAAAGGTGTTGCCGAGACGGGTATAAATATGTATTTTTTTCTACGGTACGACCATTAGTTCTTGAGGGCCCTTTTTTCCATTGATACGGTCAAAATTAAAAAGTGTTGTATCTTAAGAGTAACAATCCACCACCCCCCACCCCCACCCCTAGTACATGAAAACTGTTTCTTAGGTGGTTATAATCAGTGGCAAACTCAAAACATATATTTTTTTAAACTAGTCGGAATAGAGTTACAGTGTTTTACCTTCTAGTGGTAGATCTTAGGTCGTATGATAGGAGATTGATTGTAAATTGTCTATTGATAGACAAGTACAGTTCACAGTAAACAATATGTGCACCCCTCTTTCAAAGTTCATGCTCATGAGAAAGTAGATTAATCAAATGGTTGTATTTGCACGACTTTT
>JAUUEB010511154.1:0-10021 GCA_032362205.1 Clione limacina | reverse complement strand
ACTAACCATTTTAATGTGACAATGTTTGTGATGACTCTGAGCACAGAGCGTAGACGTGAAGCTCCCTCTAGCATACACTCTCGCACCTGGGGAAGGTTAAAAAAAACTGCATCATCTACAAGTCAAAACACTAATAACATTCTTAATACATGCATGTCTTTAATCAGGAATCATTATTGGTTTACTTATGTACCTATTCTACCGTTTATGTAAGTGAGTTTGATAACATCCCATGAGAAGGGGCATAATAAATCATATGATCAAAATATAAGACAAAGGAAGGAGTACAATGAGTAGAGAGAGGCAGCCATGATGGTGACTACCTGCACATGGAAAAATCAGGAAGGAGTCATTTTTACTTTTGTTTTTAAAAGTTAAGGGTCATGGTTTCTACCATTCAATGAATACACTTTATTGACAAACGGTTGATTTTTAATCATTTGTGTGTGATAAAGTATTCCTCAAGCATCCACAGTTTTGTGGCCAACTTAAGTGGACATTTTGTGTTTTCTGGAATAATGCATTATAAATTGCTACCATCATACTAAAATTGTAACTGTAGGGAGAGAGTACCTATTTTCTAACCTACAGAGAAGAATCAATATCCTTCATGCCACTTTTTCTTTCTAAGTAGGTTGTAGCTCAGAAAATTTGGTTGTCCTTCTAAATTGACTTATTGTTATTCTTAGAAAAGACAATCTTAAAAAAAAACATATCTTCTATAAACCAAACCAAAAACAACCATTGGATACCTGATCAGAGCTGGAGTTAAGCCTCAGTTTTAGTTTTCCAATAGTCTCAGCATCATCTAGCAGTCTGAGAGTGTACTCGGGGTCACCCTCCTGGTCTGTGACATCTATCAGTTTTTGCCACTCATCTTCACTGTCCACCTCCTGAATAACACCAGTGGCGTAAAAATGTTGTAAATTACAGGGTACACAGTTGTGTAATTTGACAAATAAAATTGTATAACAAAGAAGGAAAGCAGACTATCTGTAAATATCATACTTCAGGCTATTAGCCCTCATCAGTATGTTTATAGCTCTTTTTATAATAGTAATACAAATCTAAGTTGTCATTGCATACTAAAAATGATTCCCTTCATGCATTAGTTTTTATTATTTATATATAAAATTTATTCTTAATTTAACCTTGCACTCGCTCCAGCACCCAGACCCTTAGTAACCCATGGAACAATATAATATAGGTTAGAATCGCGATTTGGGGGTGCATGGATTAGGAGTCTGGATGCTGCACTATTAGATTTTGACCCAAATGTGTGTGATTGTGTTTGTTATGTATAAAATTTAAAATGTTTAAAAAGACAGATCTTTAATTTTTTGAAAAAAGTGTACATCTTATCTATTATGTGAGAAACATAATTAAAATCAAATTGTATATCTAATACTATATCTGTAGAAATTATCAACAGGTTTTTGCTCTGATGTGTCAATTCTAAAAATGTGAAAGCTTGTGTTTGGTCGAGTGTGACCTCTGTTAACCTTTGCCCTGACCTCAGTATCCAACTTGACATTCTCCATGTTGTTTGGCTCCTCTTCCTTCTTTTTCTTCTTGTTAAGCACAGTGCGGCCTTCTATCACAACGCTGGGGTACTCCTCCTTGTAGTCCTTACTGATACGATCTGGTCGTGGGGTCGGCTCAGGACTCTGGGGAAATTACACCAAGTTTGAACATAGTTGTTATGATACTTTGTCAAAATCACTTGTCTCTTATGATATTATCAATTATCATATTCCCAAAACATGAAGCCAGGTTTTCATTCTTCTCTTGTTTATATTTTATTGTGGATGTTATTGTGGATGTTATTGTGGATGTTTTGTGGATGTTATTGTGGATGTTATTGTGGATGTTATTGTGGATGTTATTGTGGATGTTTTGTGGATGTTATTGTGGATGTTATTATTATTCTCTTGTTTAGATGATATTGTCAATGTTATTAATCATTACTGTTGTACATAAAAACACACAATTATATAATCAGGGCAAGAGGGAGAAAAGTGAAAGCAATAAAAATAAAAAATTTAACAATCTTGGAGATAAGTATTCCTATCTAAATAACTCTATACATTAATGATTCTCTGATGACTTTTTGCTTATCACCTGATTAGCTTTATCAAGCCAAATGTATGGACGACAACCTGTAAGAGTTTTTAGCCACTTGAAATTCATAAACCAAACCAGAACTTAACCATGATAAATCTCAACACCTTCACTTTTAGTTAATACTAATGAAGAAGGGTCATCAAATATATAGAAGTGGACAGGGAATAAAAAAAATAAAAAACATGATAAATGTGCAGTAATCCACCCTATCTTCTTACAGCTTCTTCCCACTGACAGACTTCACTGTCAGCTGACACTGCAACACCAACCTAGAGAAGTGTTGTTTGGCTTTTATAAAGCTCATCATAAGGTTATGAGCAAAACATTCTTAGTCTTAACCAATTCAGACAACATTATAACTTATATTTACTTTGTTTTGTGTATAAAACTCAACAATTCATTCATTTAATGATATTACTCTGTAACAAAAAGAAAGAAGCAGCTGTTTTTCAATAAAACACACAAATTGATTGCCATATCAGTAAAACCATGCAATAATTAATTTGTTCAACATACTAAGCAGTCACAACTTTTGTTGACCCCAGTGCAGTGAGAATTCAATGTGTTTTGGTGTGTAAATAAAACAGTAAGAGAAATTACATTTTCCTTAAATAGAAATGATTTAGACAACATTAAATTTGATACTTTCCTTCTTTAACAACACAGAGATTGCCTAGATTTCCTAACATTTCTCTTATTTCACATTCTAGCCTCAACAAATTTCATCATTTTTTTAAATTTGGACACTACTTTTATATATTGAAAAATTCAGTGATATAAAACAAATTTAGCAGGAAGCAGTGATAAAAAATGACACAGGAAATAAAACAAAGTTTGGGCATCATTCTTTTTTGATGTACATAAATATTTGACAATAACATTATTTCAGACAAAAGGATACTTTATGTTACCTTAGTGATAACTTGTTTCTCTATTAATGCTGATTTATTGTGAACATTTACTAAAATTATTTCACATCATTGAATTTTAAGCTTCATTCTTCTTGGAAATGTGTAAAAAAAAAAATATAGTTTAGAATGGTTAAATTAAGCACCCCCTGATTCTAAGTTCAGCTTAGAGATAGAATGAATTGAGAGAAACTCTGCACCTGAGATCATTTCAAGGTCAGAGAGTAAGAAAATATCACTTTACACTGATACATTTTTCACATATAAAGTAAAATATTACATCATGCATTCAAGTTGCCACTTAGATGATTATTTCTGTTTTAGAATCTTTCTTTTAGAAGACCTTAGAAGGTAAAACATTGATTTACTTTTTCTGGAATGATGAAGTTACTATCACAATGTTAAATTTGTACCTATGATTGACAAAACAAAGAAGCAAGAAGCAGTGTTAAAAAGTTGCACAAGAAATAAAGAATTGGCGAAAAAATATGTACTCTTCTGAATGCATGATAGTTAAGTTGGAAACTACAAATTAAAATTGGACCAAAAAAGGGGAAAATGTAGAGAAGGCTTGATTATTGCTACAAAATGCATGCATAATATGATTGTTTTTAACATGACATGCTTTGACTTTGGGTGTTTTCTGGCTGCTCATCATCACACAATCCCTTAACCAGTGCATTCTCTCTAGAAGAAAACTACATGCTGGACTCTATCTTTTTCAAGAACATTAATGTATACCCAGCTATCATTTAGTCTTTTCAATTGTTGTAAGGGGCTTTGAATTACATTGAAAATGTAATAAAAAAAAAACTGAAAGAAAATTAAATTCCCGCTTATACCTTTTCTCATTTTGTCTCAGTTTTTTTAATCAGTTAATCATATCTGAAACAGCTGATCCATGGAAGGTAAGAGACACCCCTCTTCAATGCTAAAAAGAGGAAATAAACTATCTGCAAGCACAATATTAGCAGTTCAATATACCAGACCTGGAAATAGTTCAAACCCTTTCTGATAACCTAGTTTTTATGACCAACATTTTCTTTGAAAGGGAAACCTTTTTATGCTTTTAAAAGAGCATATAAAAGGTGTGTAGCTCACAAGCCTATACAAGGGGTCTGGGGCACTCACCCATGGAACATTTCAATAATTGGTGATAAATAGTGCAAATATAGTGCCTTTTCAATATTTTTCATAAGAAGGGTGCAAACAAATTTAGAAAATTAAGATGGACAATTCAAAAACTAAATAAAGTACAAAAGTAGGCTGAAGAATTTGGCAGAAAATTTCTAGCTGAAGACTTTGGCAAAAAGTTTCTAGCTGGGTGAAGACTTGGGCAGACACATTCTAGCTGAAGAATTTGGAAGACACTTTCTAGCTGAAGAATTTGGAAGACAATTTCTAGCTGAAGAATTTGGCTGAACATTTCTAGCTGAGGACTTTTGCAGACAATTTCTTGACCAGGTCATCTGCTCATTTTCCTTATCAAAAAGTTCAGAAAATATGCTGATTATTTCTGCTTTTGATTCAAATGAAAAAAATCTTCTACTTTTATTTAAACTAGAATATATTTTCAGGATTTTTCTCTAAATGTACTGGCCAGGCCAATGCAAGGATGACTTGGCCCAGAAAATGTCTGCCAAATTCCCAGGTTCCACCACTATTTCCATGTCTGCAATATACATTTAAGATATCAAAAAAGTCACAGATGAAAATAGAATACATGGTAAGAATAAGGTTATATATATGAAATAAAGAAATAAGATCACTTAGCATGAGAGACAAAATAAAAATTAAATTTTTCTGAAAGAGTCTATAATATTAACATCTACTACAGATTTATAACATTTCAAAGTTCATACACATGAACAAATTGACAATTTGTGCAATTCTGGACGATCATATACCAAGATGGAAGATATGTACTTCATGGCTTCAGTTTTGTGGAATGTATGAGTATGATATGAAGGAAATGAATTGTGCTTCAATACTCAAAGTAAAGCAAGTGACATGCATCAATGACAGGAAGAGAAATAATAGAAAATGGAAGGATTAATATGAAGATATAGGATAGTACAAGCATTAGTAACTGTGTTCGCAGTAAATGAGATATAATTACAATGAATGTATTAAGCAAGCAAAAATAATAAAGAGAGTGGGTGGGCTCGAGAAAGAAGAATAAATTTTGTTTACCTCTGTTTGTGGTTTAGGCTTGTAATGAAAATAAGGAAAGTGGCATTTGAAAAATTGTAGCTGATAATTTCTTTGATAAAAAAATAATTAGATTAAGAAACTGATAACAACATGAAAATACAACATTGAATGAATTATCTTTTAAAGCATGAATGAATTTAATCACAGCACTTCTATTAAAATCGGTTAACTCTCAATTGAATCAGCTAGTTAATAGAGTTGTTTTCAAGTTTAAAATAAATCAACAATTTATAACTAGAATAAATATATGAACTTTGACCCTAAGGACATCCGTATAGTTAAGCACAAATCCATCTATGTTTGTGATATTCCACAAATATACTTATTATAATGCCTTGAATTCTGAAATTAGGAATTGTCCTGAAGACATTCATTTAAGCCTCTGTTACAGAAACTTTGGTAGAACCTTATGATTATTTTCATTGAAACACTCTCATTTATTCAGTATATAGTGCCAATGTGTGAAATTTCTTTTGTACTGTAAAGATTTTGAGTGTTGATAGAAAACCTGGCTGGTCAACTATACATACTACCAGTTCAAAATTTGATTCACAACTATTAGTTTATCTTTTTTTTTTGGGTGGCATTTTCCCAGGTGAAAATACAATCAAAATAAATTTATTTGGTATCATTAGGAAGGGAATAAGAAGCATTCTTTAAAATAAAAACTTAAGTTGCAGGGTTGGAGAACATAGTGGCCTGTAAAGTGGTTTAAAAGATACAGAACCAAAATCATTGGTACATCAGCTCAGGGCACAGAAATAATAAGATTCACCTTTTAAAGTACTACTTGGTAAAGTTATTGTAAATTAGGCATTATTGACAGCTGAACATGAAATTAAATCAAAAAAATGTCACACAATATTCAATAAGCATAAATATGATATGTGGTTAGGGAAAAAGGGACAAATAAGACCTTGTAAGGAAATAAATGATATCATACCTTGCCATTATCAGACATTTCCCAGTCTTTATCCTTGTTTTCATCACCTCCTCCTTGTCCGTCTGCTTGATCCCACGCCTGCAGACGGTTTTGTTTCTGTCTCTGTAAGAAAAAAAATCAATTTTTAAGCCACTAAGTGATGTAATTCAAAATGAAAGAGTTCCCAGGAAATTTTAAATGAAAGCAACCACAATAAAGTGGCTATTCTGACCAGGCCATGAGATATCTAATACGATAGAAAAACTGAACAAGTGGAATAAGAATTTAGTCCTTGTAAAACAGGCTATGTACTGTCTTATCAAAGATATAAGTGTCCAAAAATTAATGAGACAACAGAAACAAAAATGTACTCTCCTTCTTCACAAATCAATTATTGTTATTATATAAAAATGTTCCCAAAAATTAAAACAGCATGTTAGCAAATCTCCTTCATATGTAAGCTTTGATTGCCCACCTTTTTCTCCACCTCCTCCATGGCTTTTCGTCGTGCCCGAGCCAAGATTTTGGAAGTTCCTGGAGGGTTGGCCTTGACCTTGGTCTGTTCCTCCTTAAGAACCATCATGGAGGCAGACAGAGGCTGTGTAAAGGGTGATGGCATGCTCAGGTCTTTTTCATCCACTTAAAAAGATATAGTAGAAAAAACTCAATAAATATATCAACAGTTGAAGGTGATTTAACATGCAAAAATCCTAAAACATGTTTGTTTTTATAACAGTTAATTTTTGCACAGGTACAAAACAAACAAAAAATAACATCAAACTGCAATCAGCGTCAGCCCAAGGATCCTTGGGAAAGACATACACCACCAGTGGGTATCTGCAGCGATGTGTGATGGGAAATACAAAATAAATTTACAAGAGCTTGATTAAAATAATATTATTAACATAGACTCTGTTTCAGAACAACAAATTGTATGGACAATTTGCAGTGATTTTTCTAACTCTAGAACACTACAGGTGAATTTACTAATAATAAAATAATATAACAAAATAAGTAAAAACTACCTTAATATATCCCTCTTTGTATCAATTCAACATTTTCAAAGAAGTCACAAATCATGAAACAGGATTAAAGAAAAGGTTGAGAAAAATCAAGACAATGAAACCAGTTTGATAATTATTTTAGCATAACAACTGTTTCAAAGGCTAGTAATGCAATCTATTATTGTCCAATGATGTGCGCTCAGTGTGGTTTGTTATAAGAGCGGCACTGTGTTAGACAGATTGACATTGTGACTGTGCGGCAAGAGAGGTAACACAAAGACACACACATTAGGTAAAGCCAGTGACAAATTGAACATGTGCTAGATTTATAACTGTTCATTGCAACACTGTTAGAGGTTTTCTAGTGAATATGATTTCTCATCATACACGCACACAGTGGGGGCAGGGATGATGGATGGAGGGGTAGGTTTTTTTTTGGCTGATATGGAATCTGATATCAAACGTTAATGTTTTTTCAATTTACTTATTCCTTTTCACTCAAAAAATAATAAAACAACAACCAAATAAAACTTACAAAGTCTTGCTTCTTCATATGCTGTGGGAAATGATGTATATTCAAGGTAAAGCACATAGAAAACTATCGTTTTAAATAAAACATTGTAACTGCTCTGATCTCGAAGTTTCATATTGAAAACCAGCTATAACAAAAAATGTCTTGTTTCACTAGCATTTCGTTATAAGTTTGATGGCATTTATTTCTCCTACATCCTTTCTTTAAGTAGCTCTTTACTTAACAAATTTATATATCGTCCTTTCTCCTCCTTTTTGTCATTAGGTCTTAGTGTGCCTAACTCTTAGTCTTAGCAACTTCTGGCTTCTTTTCTCTGTTTCCTTTAGATCTCTCTTAGCTCCTCTCCCCTCTTGAGCTTGCCATTTCTTGAATGCTCCCTTATTCCTCTTTAAGCCCTTCTGTATCTTCTCATTCCACCACCAGGTTTCTTTTTCTATATATTTACCCCCTTTGGTGACTCCACAGACTTCCTCTGCCACTCATTGTTGTTTCTTTGAAGAGTCTCCAGCTGTCTTATACTGTATTGTTTGGTTCTAGATGGTAACTGTCCTCAACCTTTCCTATATATTATATTACTGTTTCTTCCTGCAGTGCCCAGATATTGATCCTCTACTTTCTTGTACTGCTTTTGCGTTTTTCTTCTAAGACTCTCATCACTCAAACAATCAGCTGATCTTGGGTGACTTGCATACTCCCCAGGTGATACTTTGCTTTCACTTATTTTTTGTATTGATTTTTTAAAGTGATAGCCTTCAACAATAATCCAAAGATCCAAGATGGAGTAGCGGTGCCAATGACAGGCAGTGAAATCAAAGATAATCAATGCCAGAGTGCATTGTCTGTATCTGAGTTTCAACATAAAGACACTCTTTTTCAGTGTGTAAAAATCAAAGTGTAATATCCTCCTTATCTGATTTGCTGCAACTTTCATATTAAGTCTCAGGAATCCAAAATAAAGAAATGCATGGAAATCAGGAATCTTGGTATTTAACCTTACTATCAATCATCATCAATTTATGTGTTTCCATGGAGATACGAGTTAGCCTAGACTATCAATGGACACCCAAAATACTACCAACCTTTGATTGCGTCAGCCACAAAAGGATGATGCAATAAAGGAGGCCAGGCCAATCTGTGACGTGGGTTTTTGTTCAAGAGACCTGCAAAGACACATTATAAAATGATAGAGTACACAACAACAGCATAGTAAAACAGTGTTTTTTGGTGTGGGGTCTATTTTTACAAATTGGGAAAATACCACAAACTTTCATACCTCTAAAATGCTGTTATATTTATCTTCTTATTAATTTGTCCACTATAAGTCGACTGATTTTTAATTAAAAAAATTTCATGTTAACAATTTTCCTTCCTCAGCAAGTCGTATCCCAGACCTTTGGTCACACTGAAATAACAGTCTGACATAAGAGCCACTTATCTATTCATGTAAGGTTTTACAGCATTATCGACTCAAATAGGTCATTTAAGCGCTTATGAGCTTGACCCTCACTTTTGTACAATATAAGATTAAGTAAACCAAAGGTGCTGGACTGAGAAACATCCATGCAAAACCTCAAAACCATAAGTCTGCAAAATAGTCATTGAAAAAAATTACTCTTCAATAGTACCCTTAAACTAAATCAAATAACAACAGTTATACCTTGCAAGAAATCTTTAAAGACAGGAGTCATCGTCTTTGGCCACTTGACAGGGTCTTTGATGATCATATTAACCAGTTGAAAGATGCTGTTTGTATAGAAGGGTGGTGTCCCAGCAAACAGCTCATACAGGATACATCCCAGTGCCCTGTCATGACAAAAAGGGTGTAAAACCAGTATGCAAACTTTACCTTTTAAATTATAACACAAACTGAAAGATGGACAAACATCATAGAAGGCATGTTGGCCTTGAGACAATGCCTCAATCTCTCTTGCAGTAAAGGTTTAAATCCACCAAGTTTTACATATTTACTACCACTCTCCATTGGTTCTGATAATAACATGGGTCTCTCCTTTCATAAAACCTTCTTGAGTTTAAGACAACCAACAAACCAAGAGACAATAAAAAGATAGTTAGGATAAAAAAAACCCATCTCAATGTCTCTAAAACAGGAGAAGATTGTACAGGGTGTTTCGATACCTTAGCCCCCCCCTCCACAGACAAACTCAGAACTTGTATCCAAAATCTAAATTGATAGGGTGAAATTAAAAATAGTTTTTGCGATGGATTTTTATTTTTTTTTAATTTGGTTGAAAATTAGTGTATTTACTAGCTATTTTACAAAAAGTGCCGTTTTTACAAGGTAAAAAAAAGGTGATTT
>JAUUEB010511143.1:0-10022 GCA_032362205.1 Clione limacina | reverse complement strand
TATATAATTTGATGTATGTGACACCATCGGATAATTTCACCAGGATTATTTGTATAATTAGCGCAAAGACGAAAACATGTTTCTATTTTTGTCTATCACAAAAATGTGAACTGGATTATTTTACCATGTAGGCGTGACATTATCACGTTACATCGCGTTTCTATGATTAGTAAACACCTATCACGTGACGTATGCCATGACTCGAAATAAAACACTAATACTGTATGTGGACTAGGTATTTATATATTTCACCCCTGACTTGTTTCTTCCTTGAAGTCACGTGTATTGAGGAATTTTGTCACGTGACCGGGAGCATGACCTGTACCAAAGTGCTTTAGAAAAGGTCACGTGCCACACAATATTTGATTAGATAACGTTTCTTGAATGATTTGTAGCTAAGTCATCAAGGTTATTGGAGTCATTTAATTGATCATAAATGATTTTAAGTCTCAAAGTTTTTAATTCATGTAAGGTATTACAGTCATGTTTCTAAGGTCATCGAAGTAATACATTTTGTATGATAGCCGAAAGTCGACTGATTGTTGGACTAAAGATTCGTTGTGGGTTCGACCCCGATATGTGACAACATTTTCATAGTGAAGAATTGCTATCAGTTATTGACAGGTTTAAATAGTACTGCATTACGTGCCAGTTCGTGACAGCCTAGACATTACGTGCCAGTTCGTGACAGCCTAGACATTACGTGCCAGTTCGTGACAAAATGCATTTTTCGACGTCAACCTAATTTCAACATGGAAAATATTTCCCGCCAATTTCAAGATAATTTATTTGTGTGATAGATTACTGAAATAAACAGTTAAAAACGAGCATAATTTCTACTTTCTACATAAAGGGAAAGGCTGAATCTGTTCAGTCTGTCTATCACTGTTGACTCTTTTTGCATTTTTGCCTTCATGTCAGTGGCTGCAAAGTGCCATGCCCCTCATTTGAAATGTTAATTGAGGGCTTGCCTTACTCACTACCCTGTACATTTACAAATGACTTGGCCATTCCAGTGAATAATAAGTTCCTGGTTGATGTCATTCACATGTTTCGTGCTGGTTGATCTTTTTTAACTGCCTCTTACATTTTAATTGTTCTATTATACTGCCCGTGCTCTCAACGACAGACACTGGGTAAGAGCTACAAAAAGTTAATGCAAATGTACCGGGTACATTATGGGATCAGAAAAAGAAATATAAAACACCACTCGAGGTCCAGGCACATTTTCTAAAATTGGATTCATTTAAGAGCTATGTTAAGGGGGGTCGGGGACATATTTGAAAAATGGAAGCTAAATGGTGTACTTTAGAGCTATATCAAGTGGTCGGGATTTTTTATTTAAATGGAAGGTGAGTGGTGTATTTAAGAGCTATGTTAAGGAGGCTTGGGAAAAAATTGAAAAATTGAAGCTAAATTATTCATTTTCGAGCTATGTAAAGTGGGGTCCGGTAAAAATTTTGAAAAATGAAAGGTAAATAGTTGCGGGAAATTCATCAACTTACGGGAAATGTTACAGGAATTACTTTTTGTCTTGAAAATTTCCCGCAATATTGTTTTTTTCGCCTAAATTTCCCGTCAACAAGGTTGGCGTTTTTTGCACTTTTTCCATCCCTGGTTCGTGAATCGACACAATAGAGCATAAGGGTCCAAAAGATAGTGTCACATTTCGTATTGTTGGTTAGCAATTTCCAATGGTCATGAACCCTTTGGTTTTGTCAAGGACACACTGTGATTATTTTCTAAAATAAAACACGTATTTCATCCGTACCTCTTCGCGTGTTTCGTTAAATGTATTGCTTCTTGAACCGCGTACCTCAGTGAAGGGACTAACTCTAGTTAGCAAATACAACTACATCATTATTCGTGACAACTAAGATGCGGTTCATTTTATTGCAACATTTAACACCTCTTGGGGATAGTTATTGACCAATAAATTATCGTTTAATATTATATATTTATCTTTTAATATATGCATGGGTTGCGTCGCTCAAAAGTAAAATGACATAGATACGCTCGTAGGCTCATAAAAGTCGTTTAATGCGAGAGGTGCGGTCGTAAATTCTCTATGGAACGACCAACATAGTTATTTCATTTGTATGCATCACTGTTGTCATGAGCGGTGTCGAGATAGTTAAAAGTCTTGATAACTATTGTCTTTTTTAAGTATGTAATCAATAAGAAATGAAAATAAGTATGACTACTGACTACATACCTCTTCTGCAGGCAGAGCTCTAGATCTTTTGGACGCTGAAACGTAAAAAATAATGGGAAATGTAATATGTTAAGAACAATCATTTGGAATAGCTGTTTGTAGTAATAATATATGTCAATGTACTTTTAGGTCAAGAAAGATAATTAAGTGCAGTCATTTTTTCAACAAATGATGACTTACAATATACGCTGAATTGTGAAGACTCACAAGTTTGTGACACGTGTTTTGCTCCTCAAGCAACTGATTGGCCTTACAATATATTAAGATTTAATAATACTAAAATCATACGTTCGTGCGCTGCCAAACATAGAATGTATAGTGTAGCACATCTTGTACATCATCCACGATCAAAGACTTATGTCATAGAGCAGACAAGTCTTAGCACGAATCATATAACACAAAGCGTCAGTGGCTGAATAATTATCACATTTAACAAGGATTAGAGATGTCACAGTTGAGATTCGCTCACCAAACCTTCTATTCTAAATACCTACGACGACAATGTATAGCTTGGACATATCATCTTATTTGCATATAGAGGAAAGGCACATCTAAGACATTGAAACTAAACGTTCAAACAAAATAAATTAAGTTATGTATATAAATAGCGTTCCTCGACGTAGTATGACAATAAGAAGATGTTGACAAGTAAATAGGTCAAACATATTCCCTCTGTTATTGGACTACGACGTATAAAGAACAAAATTAGTTTAGATATTAATATTCCCCTACATCTGGGTGATGTTGAGAGATGTTTCTCATTCAACCAAAATCGTTTTCCTAACAACAAATGGTGTCTATTCGGCTTCAATGCTGATTTTTTGAGAGTATGTTTTGATACATATTTGACTACTGCTCGTTCAGTGCAAGTTTATCTAATGTCACTTCTAAATTTTGACACAACAACATTGGTGACCGGAACGCCTTAAGTGCCCAATTGGTGTAAAGGAGTTAATTTTGTTTTGTTTGACCTAGATAAGTCCCCCTTAAACTCAGTCGAAAAACAGACCAAATTATACCGTAGAAAGGTGGTTACACTGCATCAAAGCATGGTTGCATACAATAAAACAAAACAAGGACACTTTATAAAGCTATAATCTGAAAGAGGAATCCCCACGTAGTAAATGTGTCACAAAGACCTGACGATTAAATGTATGAGAAGAATCTTCCCTTAATATAATGAAGCGTAAATATGAGTGAGTGAGTGAGTGAGTTAGTGAGTCAGACAGTAAGTGAGTGAGTGAGTGAGCGACTGAATGAGTAATTGAGTGAGTGAGAGAGTAAATGAGTAAGTGAGTGAGTGAGCGAGTGAGTAAGTTAGTGAGTCGTGAGTTAGTGAGTGAGATAGTGAGTGAGTGATTTGTGAGGGAGTTAGTGAAAACAATACTATTTTATTGAGTGTGTTAGTGAGTGAGTGCGTGAGTGAGTGAAAACATGAGTGAGTGAGTAAATTAGTGAGTGCGTTAGTGATGGAGTGAATGGCTGTATGAGTGAATGCATGAGTGAGTGAATGTGTGATTAAGTAAATGAGAGAATTAGTGAGTCAGTGATAGATTGATTAAGTGAGATAGTGAGTTAATGAGTGAGTGAGTGAATAAGTGAGTGAGTGGGTGAGTGAGTGAGTGAAAAAGTAAGTAAGTGAGTAAGTGAGTGGTTAGTGAGTTAGCGAATACCATATTGTGGATTGATAAAATTAGTTTTATTCACTTTCACCAGTGATAACAACATCACTTCCTACAGAGATGAAAACGAAAGACAGTGACCAAACAGAACTATTCTGAAGACCTGATACACATCTATACAGATGGATCACCTTCTACAGGAACAACAAACGCAGAATATGGAGTGAGAATAGTACACCCAAAGTTGCAATGAACTGTACAATACATGTGGTAATTCCTGTTCAAACTATGAGGCACACGTACTGGTGATTGAAGCAGCAATTAAACACTTTTCTGAAACCTTTCACACTGCGCCTAACAAGATATCTTTACTGATGCCCTCTCGTTGCTCCAAGCTTTGGATAACTCAAATGTTGAAAGGTCTACCTACCTGTCATTGGCAGTATCAATACATTGTTTCATGCAGACCTATGCCGTTGACCCGACTTTACAGTGGAAAGCTGGACACATCAACATACAGGGAAATGACAGGCCTGACAAATTAGCTAAAAGAGGAGCACCTCAACAACAACCTAACAGACCAACATCACTACAGGCAGCCAAAAACATTATTAGGTGCAACAACAAGGAGCTATGGCTGAAAGGATGGGGGCAACCTGCACTACTTGCCGAGTAGATTGTAGACATATGACGACCCCAAATCCAAAAGACGCCTTAAACTCCCTGGTGAGACGAGAACAGGTCATCATTTTTAGACTGTGAACACAACACATCCGATAAATTCGCATCTACACAGAATTCAACCAAACATCTCTTATGTATAACCACTACACGCACACCACCTTTTCATTTTCTCCCGCCCTAAATGACCTCAGAACCATCAATCTCCCACTTTCACCAGATTTTTAAAATACTTTGCATTCAGACAAAACACAACTTCTGAAAACTTGTATATTCTTTTCCTTGTCATCGAAGTGCTCAGGCTCATATGGCTGCTGGATAGTCACCTACCTTTTAATCAATCAATTAATGAATTAATACCTCTATTAACCTATAGAAGAGAAGCAAGGCAGAACTAGTTTTCGAATTTCTGCTGTGGACCCCCAAACACGGACACATCAGAGTCGGCCGTCGACATAGGACATATGTCGACCAGCTGGTGCAGAACAATAAATGCCACAACGAAGAGCTCGAGTCCATCAAGGCAGCAATAGATGACATAGATGACTGGAGAAGACGAGTCAATTTCGTCCGGGCACCCCACCCGATGTAGTAAGTAGTAATTAAGTGTGTATTGGCCTATATAGAATGAGAAGAAACTCGACAGTTATAGCTTTGTATTTTATTTTTATTGCGATACTGTACCGTTAACTGGGGTGACAAAAGCCATTGATGTGATTGCCATTATTCAAGTGATTCTTGTTATCATGGTATGGTTTGGCTCTCATAATAAAAATTATATTGCACGAATATTTTCATCCTGCGGGGATCACGTATGCCAAATGTGTTAGCATCCATTTTAATTTACTGGTGGATTAGTCGCCCATGTGGATTTGTTCTTCATAAATCAACAGTTATTGTACAAGACGATGAAACCCTTTTTTTGGAAGATAAAGATTTGCCTCCGTGTTTTTAAATGTTTCGATACTTTAAAACTTGGTAAGTTATCAGTCAATAAAATACAATTTGAAAAGGAGATATGTTGTTCAATTCCTGAACATATACAAAGGGGTTTGACTACTGGTTATAATTTGAAATAGTTATAAAAAGAGAGGTCTTTTTAAGACCCGAATATACCTTGTGCCGTATATCTGATTGATGATTTTTTCAAACATTTTAACACTTGATGTCTCAGTGTCGTTTGTTGTCTCGTTTTCATGTCTGTATGTTTGCCTTGACGTACTAGTTCTTATTTGAGATATTCAACCGTTTGAAATTAGGCGCATGTAATTGTTTTTGTCCTTTGGGGTTTTAAAGACTTGTCTTTTTATAACAATTCCTAAACATATAACCTATTGTTTTTGCCCTATACGAAAGTGAAAAAAATCACATGTCAAACAAACATATACCAATTGAAGCCAAATAGGTACCCATAAGTCGTTACACAAGTATGGGGAAAGGTTTCATTCACACAGTGATCAACAAGGTTTGTTGGTCAAATTCTTTTCAACATAATAAAATATATAATAAAATACCTGACTTCATCAGCCCAAAGTGAGAAACATTTAAGAACATATATAAGTCATGAGCAGGACTGTTAAAAATATGAAGGTTTCCTTAGGGTTTAACGGTTTCAGGGGATATGCAATTGTTCAAAATTTCTATGAGATCAAATAAAAAGATTGGTCAAGTAAGCGAGGTGGGCTTTTTGTAAACTTTGTAAACTTTGTAAAACAATTATTCAAAATTATTGTCAACGTTTAAATAGAGATTTACATTTTTTTAAATTATTATTTCATCTATTCTTTCAAAGTCTTTCATATTTTAGTCCAGTAAGGTGATGACTATCCCCTCTTCTCTCCGGACTGTTCGTCTACTTTTGCTGGTGACTACAAAAGAGCAGTACATTTTACAATACAAGTTTAACAAGGACAATGCACGAAATAAAACTGTATCATACTAACAATCGTAGATAACGATTATGAGAAAATTATAAATGACTTCAGTAGTTCCATAGCTGAGCACAATTCAAATGAATAATTTTCCTGACACTCACAGTTGTAAATGTCAAATTATCTCCCGTTGACTGTTGTACCCAAAGACATCTTAATAACGGGTTGTCAGATTGCTCAATCGAAGCGTAGCCACAGGCAATACTCATTAAAAGCATTTCCTCCCTTTCTGTCTCTTTCCGTCTATGATAACGAATAATTACTTCTGTAGATCAATACACATCATCTTACACCGATGTCATTACGAAAACGAATATAGTTGTATATTACGTAATATGTTAACCTTTTATCAATATGCTCTGATGCGCCTGTCATGATTGCTTTCACAGCTTTCGAATGTACCCTATCCAGCAAGGTAAAAGGAATGATAGCAATAGCGGTGTACTAAAAGATAAAGGAATGTCTCTGTTTGATTACTTGTGTAAAATGTATCCGCACTTCTTGCCCTAGTTGTTCCTATATTTAAAGAAAACCTTCAATACTTCGCGTTATTCACTTGACACTTTCAAATTTGTTTCATTGACAAAGACTCTGACATTCAAAATTGAAAATAATCAATAATTTCAAAAGATCATACAAAAACATGTATGTTTTCTGTACAAATAAAACAAAAAGATAATAGCTAAGTCGAAATATGCATATACAGTAATATTATGTATATAAAATAAAGATAATTTTTCGGACAGCTTTTTGTGTACATTACAGACAAAATAAATCAAGCAAAAGAACTCGTAAAATAAATAACTTTCATCAGCATGGGGAGCATAAAAGAAATAACAGCTGAAGTGATAACCCTCTCATTTATTTCTTTAGACCATAAAAACTTCAACAGGCGTCGACATTCTACAATACAACAGACATAAATAACACAATTCATAGAATATATCTGCAAACACTTTACTTATGTGATGTTGTCCTGACTTTTATACGTTTCACATCTTATAGTAAAAAGCTACTTATCTAAAAGCCTGATGTCCGGGGGTAATTCAATTGTTTTTATGTTCATATATTTCATCATGCTTTAAATACTTTTTTAACACGACAACTACCGATTTTTATAATGTTTTATTTTACAAATCCTGTTTAACAGAGAGGTGTGGTGAGTTCTAAAAACAAATTGATAAAGCCGTTGTGTTATATGGAAAAATGGTAAACAAGAGAAACGTTTTAAATGAGTATTTTCGGATCCATGAGCATTGATTTCTTATCATTTATATTTTCTATTCATTTATGTTGGAAAGGATGAAATTGCGTTGATAGACGAGACATGTCTTTGGTAAGATGAAGAGATTTCCATTTGAGTGCTTTCATAAAACGACATTTTCAGAATGATTGAACGAATATTAAACAAGGCCGTTTTGTTTTATTTAGATATAATCGAATATTTGAGGACTAAATATAATATAATTGTTGGTAATGATAACATCTATTTTAAAGTCACTCTTCTGTATGTGTTCAAGACAAACTTGCCAATAAAACATTTCAATGGAAACAAACGAATCACTCTGATTATTCAAATATCTTTCTTGGTATTAAGCAAAAAAAAGACGAAATGAAAACCTTGGGTTGAAAAAATCTATTAACCGTTTTTATTACTAGGCTTACATACTTTCAAAAATGTTGAGGACATCTTATTATTTTAAGCTATTATCGGAGACTATGATGAATCTTTTCACTATGTTCAATGAAGGGGATCAACTCTGTCAACGATGACTTAAAAACAAACACACTAATGAAACTACTTTAAGCCTTTGTGAAAGATTTTACATTCCTATCATTGATGATGGAACCACAGTGAATTCACCAAAATAACAGAGTCCACATAGCATAAACACAGAAAGCGTCATTACTCTGGCAGCATTGCACAAATATAATAAGAATTGAATAACGAATATCAAAACTTGGTATGTGCCATCGAACAAACAAATTTCGAACGGAAATGTACCTATATCCACTATTAATTGTGACCGAAAAATAACAAAAGTAAGTGAGACGTCTGCCCTAAACAGTTCTTATTTTGTTTGTGCAGTAACTAACTTATTCCAGCGTATTTTTAAAACCTTTTCAAGAAACCATAATTAGAAGTTTGTTATTCTGTACACTAGATTCAAAAGCTTATGTCTCGAAAAGAGCACTCGTTGTACTTTCATGAAGAAAATGCCATGTGAAGGCTATAGGGGGTGTCCTTTTAAATCGCTTTGATCAAGTTGAAGTCTTTACCCATTTCACTTCATATCTAGTAAACATTATAGCACAAAATGTAGAATCTCATGTGAGAGAGCTGTTCATTTTAAAAAACAGTTTTTCAAAAACGTTAGAAGTCCTCTTTCTGAAAGGAACCTAAGCTTCTCATATCAGACCTTTTGTCAAGAAATTAATAATCATAATCAATAAAGTATTATATCACAAGTGCAAACCGCTGATAATCGTTATGCTCTCTTAAGCATCAGTTTAGCCAATCAACTTATTCTGACCTGGGTCTTATCAACGACTACCTCAACTCAGTATTGTTTGAATAATAAATGATACACAGAGGTAAATACGACAAGAGATTGACACAAAGGCAGATAAAAATATGCAAGACTGCAAAATTGACTGTGTAAGAAAATGTGTATTAGTGTCGAGGCATTTAATTTACACAACTCTACATTGACGGTTCCCTTTATATCGATTCATTTGTTGAAGTTTTCCTCGGCTTTTACCATGCAAATATTTTTTTTCCTCTTATCTTGTTCATTATAAACTTCTTCGCAGTTCTCGCATATTTTTTTTTATTGGTGTCCTCTTAGAGAAATAATTATGCTAAGTAAGGCAATCCTCCTGTCCCAATATATATATTTTCTACGTGGGCCGCACCTTTGCTAGACTTCTTTTCGTCATTTGTGGACTTTCGTTGGGAATGATTTTCATTACATAGATTGTCAACTATACGACTGTATCGTAGTGCCTTCATCTCTGCTCCTTGTCATAGCACTTTATTATTATATTTTTTTTTTAGAATTTCCAAAGTTTGTTCTCCATTGCTTTGTTTTGATTTCACTTCTTTTACTAGAAAAGCGCAACGGAAAGATTGTTTTAATCTCAAACGGATGTTTGCCAAGATAGCATCATTCTAATACATCAACAAAAACAACATAAATGAATCACACATGAGACCTCCACCATTTCGGTCTTCTCTCATACAAGAATTTTCAATAATAACAAATGTTGTGTTTGGCTTTGCCCTGGTCTCTCCCAGTGCTATTTGACTTTCATTTATCAAGTGTCCTTGGCTCTAACTATGGGAGAGAGGTTCTAGACTGGACTGCACTCCCTACAGTGATCCGTTAACCCCTTTTACATAGATCTTAGACATGTCTTTGTACCTCTGCTCTTTTGTAAATGTGATGAGGAGGGTGTTTGTGTGTATGAGTGGACCCTATGACCCTGAAGCAGGCATCTCTTTGTGTTCTATGAGTTGCTGCTTGTTGGATTTAAAGAGGAAGTTTTACTAGGTGACCTGACCTAATGTAT
>JAUUEB010511142.1:0-17960 GCA_032362205.1 Clione limacina | reverse complement strand
AAGTAACCCATACTCATTACTGAGCTTCGGGTAATCAGGAGTTAGAGTCCCGACTTTTTAGACAACGGCAATTGAGGCAGTTTGTCATTGCTTTCCTCACCAACTTTACTTCGCTTGACCTAAAGAGGTTAGCTACTCGTTTTCGCAACTGGCCGCGAGTCGACGGGAGATGTTTTTCCATACAAAATATGGTCGAGGCTAGAGCTCGAACCCGCAGTGTTCTTGGTGATAAAACGCTGCTCTAACCAACTGAGCTATCCACACCCCTAAGATACTTTACTAAATATACAAGCTTTGTAAACTTTACTACCTAGGGAAACTGCAAGCGTTACTGTCTTGGCCTGCTTTACCATCTAGAAAAGGGCAAGGCTGTTAAATGTGTCTCATTGGTTACATTTCTTACCAATGAATTAATTCTAGAGATCTTCCGAGTATACTGCATAAGAAAAAATTAATATCTTAATCATAAACCCAAATCTGAGGGTTCGTAAAGAAAATATCACAAAAACTAAATTGCGTTTCCTGCAACCGTATCATATTAGCTCAATGGTGAAGAGAATGGCAAGATAATAAAATTAAGAAACTAAAAGCTCCCTTCACAAATAAGGCCTTAGTCTTACGTCTCCCAAGTCTAACTCAGATTGCGCAGTACAAAACCAGAAGAAAAAAAAGCTGTCCAAAGGACGATAATTTCTTTAAAATAAAAGTACACTTTTTGGAGCCAAGTTAAGTTTGACTATGTAAGATGTGTATTATTTTCTACAATGTTGTTTCATGAAGCTGATACCCTAAAAGTACAATGTGCAGCTGTGCAGCTACAACAAGTGATAAGTGATAAGACCATTAAGCTACTAACCTGGTTGTGCTGAGCCAAATGCTGGTAAACTAGAGAGGTTACAGTCTGTATCACACTGATGGCATTGCTCACATCTATAGGCAAAGAAGGACACTCACACAACATCTCCACAAAATTTAACTGGGCATCCAAAGGACCAACATTCTGATAAATTGCACCCCTGAAGGATGAAAATAGCAGTTGTATTTTCAACTTATACAACATATACCTAGATACAAGCTGATACAAGAGGACAATAAACAATTGTTACATTTTTTAGTAAATATCAAAACATTATGAAACAATGACTTCAAATATATAGTGTTTTGTTTTGATCGATTCAAAACAAATGGAAACATCTATCCCACTATATATTTTTAATTTCTCTCTGATGGATCTTTCCTACTTGATTAAGAGCCATGGACACATGCCTGAAACCATGACATTAAAAACAGATAACTTAAACCTGAATTCTAACTGTATTTGAGAGAAAATGTCAACATTATAATTTATAAACCTTGATAAATAGATGATGAGTGGGGAGACATATAAAATGGTATTGTATAAAAACATATAACACATGCATGTTGAACAAAAGACTGAATAGCCCACCTTTCTGCTGTCAGTTCATACACAATCTTAATGAGCATCTCCTTGAAGCGTTGTCCTCCACCCCCCATAGACTTACACTGCAATCTGTACAAAAAGTCACTGAAGATTTTCACACCTGCAGGACCCATCTGAGGAAAAAAGGATGAGGAATTAAAGCTTTTATAAGAGAATTTGTTCATTCAATGCTAACTATGCAATAATCTTAACTTATGCATGCACAAAAAGGAGGCCCCAATCATATCTTATTAAGCCACTTTATTTAATTAAAACCTTTCTTCTTTTCATTTAATCTAATAGAAAAAAGTATTAAAAAAAATAACTAGCCAAGCAATCGTGACTTTTCCTATTATACACCAAGAGGCTGCTTACTAAATAAATATCAACCCAAAGGTTGTTATACTGTCTTAATAATTAATTATTTGTCATTCATAACAAGAGAAGAGTATTCAGCCAAAAAAAGCTTCTTGAAAAGAAAATATTTTTTGGGGTGAGAAGAAAAGCTTCTCCAGTAGTTCTCATTCCTAAGTATGATGTGTACACTATCTTACCTGATAATGCTGAGATAAAGAAGTTGGTGAGCCTGTTGGGGTGTGAGTAGAAAGAAGCTTGATTAATAGAGTTGCCAGGTTCACATTGTTGAGTACAGATGCAGCTAAAGAGGTGTCAGCACTGCCTGAAGTACAGCGCTGGTTGGTCAGTAGGCACAAAGTTTGAAGGACATACACCCAGGTACGAAGGGGGATAAATGGCATCATTACTGCTACCTGCATTATTGATAACAGAGATTGAAGATTAGTACAAGTCAGTTATGAGGATAGAGTTCACATATAAAGTCTGGTTAAAAACATTGGCTATGTTTAATCACAAACCTGCACAAACAGTGAAATTGGAGGAAATTCTGAGATCATCCTGAGACCCATTTTGGGGGATTTCTGCAAATTTGTGGAAAATATCACCACTTATATAAATCTACATGGCAGCCAAGTATGAATAGGTTTCATCATTTTCAAACTAGCCATGACCAAAAAGTTCTTAACCAAATATAATCATTTGAATACTGCCTTTGCCTAGTTCATACTGATAACAATTTATTTTTTTGCTATAAGCCAAAACCTAGAAACAGGTTTTTTTAAAGTGACTGCTTTACACCCTCTTATTTATGTTTTATCACCATATACCACAATAGCCACATTCCACAAATCTTAAAGAATTAAAATTTTCTTTCCCATCACTCTTCCCTGATCACAATTTAAGTTTTAACTACTGGCGTTTGGCATAGGGGATGGCTGAAAATCAGAAACAAATTTTAAGTGCTGTTGGTCTTCTTCTGTTATTTTTTCAAGTAATTCCTCAGCATTAGGGAAAAAAGAAAACAGTAAAGAGAAAAATAAACACTTGATAAAAGTGACCTACACAACATTATATTGAGTGGTGTCTACCAAATCATTTGTTCAGTATCCAAATATATGAGTGACATTTAAGAATGACAAAATTAGCCTAAATGACAAAAAGTCTAAAACAGTCAAAAATATTTGAATAAATTATATCAAGCCCTATTGACTAATCCTGACAATAGAGCTTTAACATTGCAATTCCTTGCTCAATAATGTACCAGAAACTGGAAGCACTAAGCTCATGGTTTGAGCAATAGTGGCTCGTAACTTCTGCCATTTAAATGATGTAGCATTTCCTTTGAAAAATTTTCAAATTCATTGTGAGTAGACATTCACATTGAAACCAATGCCTCTCTACAATGTTTAACCTGACTGCATTGCAAAAGAAAATAATTGCTTACAATATAAACAAAAGCTGTTTGCCTTGCTTTAAAAAGTATCTTGAGAACACATTGCTAAAGAATATACATACAGCATCGCATCAACAAGAAATCAAAGAATATAAATGCATATTCACTGTGAAATGTTTGATAATGAATGCTCAAATATTCAAAATGATTTTGAGATATTTGTGTTTGAATCAAGAAAGTAGAAGATATTTGCAAATTTTAAATTTTGTAGGATTTTTACGTCCCTCAAAACAAAAGGTTTTATAAAAACAGAAGTTAACTTATGGTAACCACACAATCATGACAAAAATGTCATTTTCCATAGTTAAAATAATTTAAGTTCAGATTATCCACAACAATTCATACCACTTGTTTTATTTTTTGGTTCAATTTATGAACATTTTGCACTATCTCTAAGAATTTTAAAGTCATTTCCTTTTTGCCCACATATAATGAATGAAAATAAACTTAAACTTAAAACATAAAATCCTAGTATAAAAAGCATGAGTGATCACAACTTGCTACTTTATTCACAGCTCAACTGAAATTGCTGAAGAACAGATGTATGATTAGTATAAAAAGCTAAAAAAAAAAAAGCCTTTAAAGAAGCATTGTGCCCTGTTAACTTTCAGGTTATACGTTTGAACTTGAAGTGACTAACATCTTTTTGAAAACAACAAAACAATTTCCTGCAATACCTCAATAAGGCTATTCACTGCATTCTCACTGAGCGCAATGACAGGTTGTCTTGTAGGGTCAAACACAGAACTGCTGGGTGGGCCGGCAGACTGGCCACCAGACGTAGCTCCTGTTTCTCCTGGAGTACAATCCTCATTGAGGGTCAGCCAAAGTTGTAACAAAGATTCTAGATTAACTCGACCAGTAGACAACCGAGCAAACATCCTCTCAAAACACTGAGACAACATTTCTATAGAGGTAAGAGTGCCCTGAAAAAAAGGTAAAATAAAAAATGATGACTACAACACGAAATAAAACCATCAAAACAGAACCTTCTTGGAGAATGAGTACTAGCTCAAACATTACTAGATAAAAAGTCAACCATTTCAAATGCGCATGTCATAATCCCCAGATATGTAAATAGTCTTTGAAATTTTAAAAGGAAATATCTGTATGAAGTAGCCTCAAGACTAATAAACTATATTTTAAAGGCAGATAAAAAAACACTACATCACTCTTGTTGAATACAAAATAGTTAAGGAATAAATCAATGTAACACTAATTTTGATAATTCAAAAATCACAAACTGTGATTGTCAAACATGTTTTATATGTAAAGCAATTGCAAATTTTCTTTTTGAAAAAAAAACAACTGTTAAAATAATCTTATTTAATATACTTGAGGTGAAAATACAAAAAAGTTGATGACTAAATAAATGTAACATTAGTTTATACGTTTTATATCTAAACAATAGCAAATTTTCTTTGAATCCTAGAGCATATTCTATTCTTTTAACTGTTTGACAGGGATTATTTCTTTTCTCATCATTTACCGTTTCTCTTGTGGTGGTCCCTGCATCTGACACATCAAAAGAGTCTGTGTCAGCACCAGAGTCTGAGCCCCTCAAGTCCTCTGTACTCATATAACTGGCTGGAGGCAAAGGCAAGGGAGACGAGAATGAACCTTGGATGTTGGCCATTTGCATTGATTGCATCACCTGTCACAATAAAATTAATTATATTGATTTAATAATGTTGTCTATAAAACATAAGGGAAGTATCTTGTTCAAGAACATCAGCAAAACAATAAATATTAGCCAAAGGCAGTATTTCGAGTTCATTCAAATAGTTGAAAAGATGACTTAATTAAACAAATTTCAGCAAGAGGTCTTTATCTGCAAAAGTCTCCTAGCTTTTTTATTTGCTTTACTTTTAAAAAGAACTTCAGTTCTTTAACAGTGTAAACACTCTCCTTGAAACACCAAATGAAAAAGAACAGACTGGCGACCCCTTGGCTATAACTGTTTATTTCCCAAGTGACAATGAGAAAGGTCTTGAGATAGGGCCGCAATGTCACACATTTTTAAACTGAGCCATTGAAAGGTAACTACATTTAATGAAATAACATTAACCAATAGTATCTTTAATTAATATTATTTAGGAAGAATGTAGAATGAAGTTTTTACTGTAAAATAAATATAGCGCAGTTGCCATAGATCCACAAATTGCTAATATCATAGAATACCTTCAGTCTGTGTTCAGGCATAGTTTCCAGGCCAAACTCTAATCGAGCATCAAGAGCAATAGACAACGTGTGACAAAGGTTAGTTCCCCCAACACCAAGTACATGTTCAGACTGTTTATTCTTGAGACCAAACAGCTTTTTCAGGTTACTGGATCCAGTTCTGATATGAAGGATGAAAATAAACAAAAAAAGAGTCATGACCAATAAATTATGATGCATAGTGTCTTTCTCCTATAATTTCATCACTTTATCTTTTAGCTGGATAATTGAAAAAAACTAACATTTAACAAAATTTCCCAAATCAAGATGGGCTGGTCAAGGTTATTGATTGCATCATATAATTTTTTTAAACTTATGAATTTAAATAACTATGAGGCAATTATAACTATTTTTCACAAATTAACATACTTTATTTAAGCATATCATCTCAAAACTCCTAATTCTAAATCAACTTACTGTTTCTTAAGACCTCCATTATCAACACCACCATCTAAGAATGGACTGGGAACTGCATCAATAAACTGAAAGCTGTCTTCAATCTTATCATCTATCTTCTCAAAGCTGACAAGGTCAGGGTCAGTCACCTCCATGATAAAGTCTGGCAATTCAGCTGCTGGACCACTATTGCCCTCTTTGGTCTTGTTGTTCTCAATGAGCTCCCATATCTTGTTCCATCTCACAGTGTCTGACTTGTTGACAAAAAATCCTACAATTGAAGCAGTGTTGTCCGTCTGGTGCAAACATATATTCCCTTCTTCCAAATCTGAGGGGGGAAAGTGCACATAATTTTTAAGAAAGACGATCATAATACTACACTTGAAAACTGAAAGGCATTCAATAGATACATCTGAATAAACTGAATGTGACTCATGGTCTTAATATTAAGGTAACTTCTTAGGACTAGAGTAGCCGCAAAGAGTAAAGATAGCACTAAACCAGTGGTCTGAACCTTTTTCAAAAGCCACCCCAGGAAGTAAAAATATAGCATATTTTTGCATTCTTTGTATAGAATATCTAGTAAAAATGGTGTCCCCTTTTCATTAAAAATTACAGAAGCACTGCACTAAAGCGTTAAACAGGTGACATGAGTGAGTGAAGCAGTAGGCTTACCCTAAATCAGTTAACAACAACAAATGACTTTGTTTGAGATACAAGCAAATGTACAAAACAAACTAATAAATCTGAATTAATAATATCAAATATGGACATGACAATTCATCATCAGCTTTTCATATAAACATAAACATATATTTTACAGGAGGTTGTTTGGAAATGAAAGAAAAGAGATATCTTTTGGACAACAAAATAGACATATATTTCCTACTTTGATTGGATGATTGGAAGCACTTTTTAATTCTATGAACACATTGCAGACAGGAACAGAGGTTCTATTTTGTCCAATTCTTTATCTTAAACTGACTCACCAACTCTGATGTTCTCCAGATATTCTGGTTTATTCTTCAAAATAGTTTTGAGACGAGAAGCTGACACCATCTTTATCCTCTTTGTCCCACGTTGCTTCATTGTGAACCAAAGTAGGCCCTCCTGCTGTAGCCACTGGCTATATGTCATGGGAGGCTCGATATCTGTGATTTCTGAATCAGGGTCCTCGGGGGAAGGTGGGGACGCTTTCTCTACTTAACAATGAAAAGCAAAAAATAAGAAACTTTAAGTATTGAGTGTTTACATCACATATTATGTGGTTCAATATTCATGTTTCTAAACTGACAGTTTTAATAAAAGGCATACTTTCAATTCAATGTGTTGAGATGGTCAAATTGGAAAGTACATTATTAATTAGTTATCCATATATAATGCCCACCAAAAACTTTGTAAAATCAAGTGTTTGTTTTTTTAAATAAATAATCTTAAATTAACCTTAAGAAAAAATATTTGCATATGTTTCTGAGGATAAATCTTTTAAAAATTTGGGAAAACATTATATAGACCCATTTTGTACAAGGGCTTCCAGAGAACCGATGGCTAGTTGTTAGCTTAGTGCAAATAACTCTGGATATAATGGCTGTAGAGCGAAAAAAATATGTAATTGTTATAATCTTACAATATTTTTTGTTTAGACAAAATTCTGAGGACTTTCACCTTTTAATATGAAGTAAGCCCAATTAGTAAAAATGAGGGATAGCAGCCTTGCACTAAAAGTGACCAATAATTGTGATTCAAACCTAGCTTAATTTATGGTGTTATTTGGAAATGTTGAGCTGTTGGCGCAGTAGTGGTTAGTGCCAGTTAGTGCACTCCACTCCCTTGAATTTTCTGCCGCCATCCTGTCCACCCAGCAGTATAACTAGGTAAAGCCTTTAACAGACGACACCATGTATACTTCACAGGAAGCTGAGAATTTACAGGTTTGTCTACATTGAGCCTGACAGGGTAATAATAATTGTAAATCACTTTGAGTTTACTCCAAAGGAAAAGCGCTATATTAAAGTCATTATTATTATTATTTTTAAATAATGGCATGGTTAGGACTCAGGAAAGCATGCTGATGTTTATTACACACCTTCCATCATATCCTGGAGGAGACAGGTAATGGAATGACCAGCCCAAGGTCCTCCCCAGCTCAGATGGTCATGGTTGAATTCAGTGTCTACCACACGTAACACCAAACGCTCTAGCTGCTCCTGGCTTACTGCGTCAGACAGACCAATGGAGGGACGACAGCAGCTGCAGATTTTTGACAATACCTAACAACAATAAAATAACTTTGATTGGTAATATGTCATTTTCAAGCCTTTATCAACACAGAAAGTTAAAAAGTGGGTCATAAGTCATAAGAACCATAAGATATTCAAAAGTTGAAGAAACATGAATTAAAATGTTAAATTTAACATTTCATGATAATTAATGATATTAATATTGATTGACTAAAAGTCAAGCTTACCTTGCAGGCTACTAGGAAGAGGTCCACATGACAAGTAAAATCCATGCAGAGCAGCAGAGCCACTAGACCCTGTACAACAGCCAGACAACGTGAGCGAGGTAGAAGTAGAGGTTGGTCACCCTCTCCATCATCATCTTTGCCATCTTCCTCAGTACTCTGACCTGACTTGCTTTGCTGAAGCTTGTTGAGCAATGTCTAAAAAAGAGGGTTAAACAACTTTTGAATTCAAGTATTTGGATGTTGCAATAAATACAATTTCTCCATGTGACAATTGGCAAATTAATCAGTGAAGCTTCTATGAACTAGAAGGACATTGTTTCTACTTCTTTCTTGTTCACTGAAATGTCTTCAATATTTTGACATTTAAGTTCATATCATGAATATGTTAAAAGAAAAATATATAAATCAAGTTACCTAGTTTTAAAAAAAAATGAAAAACTAAACCATGTAGGTAATAGCTATCATTAAAAAATCAGAAGGTATCTTTTAGAAAATGTTACAAATAAAAAAAGTAATATTTGAATTTCAGTTGAACCTTAATACCTTACCATATTTGTGCTTTCCTTCTACAATAAGAGGTCATTAGCATCACAAAGCATAGTGATATATTGCTTATGGGCTTTATAAAGCATCACAACTTAGTTGACTCTAGCTTTAGCTAATAAATTATGGCTATCATAATATTGTAAAAAACACAGAGGTAACAGCTGAAAAGAGTAATTAACTAAATTCTTTACTGCTATATTGCTCCCCTACCTTAACAGAGACACCAGGTCTGTTATTTCCACCACTACAAAGAAGACGCAACTTTTGCCTTTGCTGGGCTATCCTCCTGTGTAAACCTCTCAGGCGACCACGCCCAAGACCTTGACCAAGACCCTTAGTCTGAGTTGACCACTGGCTCTCAATGAAGCTCCAACGGTTGTTAGGGCAAGCAACTGGACAGGGAAATATATCAACATGTTAAAGAAAGTAATTTATTGTAAGAGAAATGAGAAAACAGATCCCATTGAAGTACATGGACAACTTCATGGCATTCTGTATCAACTTTTTCTAGACCAGTTAAAAGTAAATAAAGAAAAATTGAAAATATTATTACCTTCTTTATCTTTCTTGGCTCCTTTCTCTGGCTCTTCAACATTAAGAGTTGATGCATTAGGGGTGTCCATATTGCGGCACAGGAATAGAAGAACCCAACTCAACAGTGACAGGTCCAAGTGAGCTGTCAATGAATTAATAATGAAGATTATGACACAATTCAAATTGCATTTGGTTTTAATCACATTTTGAGAGACAGTTAAAAGCCTGTTGTATACAAAATTTCAAAGGCTGTTTTCCAAAAACCTTGTTTTTCTCAAATCAGGCCTATAGAAAGAAGGCCATTTTTCATCAAAATTACTTTATTTTTTCCCAAGAGGTTCATGAGAGTGTCAAGATGTGAATTATTGAAAAAAAATCAACTTTTGAAATTTGCGACAAGTGGAACCTTTTGATGGGGAGTTTAACAAATATAGGTGTGATCTAAGATGCAATTAATCATCAACCAGTGTGATAGTCATACATCACTTTTGTCCAATAACACTATCATAATGAGTCTACTTATTATAACATCAAGTACAAGAAGATGTTACGTCATATATTATACAGTTAAACTTGTCTTGCAGTTAAACTTGTCTTGGTAGCCACTTGTCTGTTCTGACAACCACTTTTAGCGATGAACCTAAGAGATTTTTCCTAACTCATAAACTTTTATAGAGCCTCAGTGATGGATTCATACACAAATGTCTAAACCTTAAAAAAGCTGCTGTATGATACATCTTGTCTCATTTATTTTTTGACTGTTTGATGTTATAAAATATGAGCACTTAGAGCCAGGTAAGAAATTAAGTCAAATATTCCTACTAACCTCCATGAGCTTGATCTCCCCTTGATACCAAGGGCTGCAGGACAGAAGACAACATGGCTAGAAGACTGTCAAGAATGTTCAGTGCACTAGGACCCGCCAGCGACTTCTGACCGAGAGCACTCAGCAGGATAAATACTCTGAGAACAAAAAAGAGAAAATGGAGAAACCTGACCAAAAAAATCCAAGGCACTTACCATACTTTCAGTCTTATACTTAAAATGTTTTCCTGACCACGTTTCAGTATATATTTTCTTCTTCTCTAGAATCCTTCACAGCTGCCTATTTCTTCCTCAGAGAGACAGTGACATTGATGGTGTTCACCTTGTGGTACTGAAAAGCTCAGCTTTTTCATTTGAACTTGAGAAATTTGAAAAAATTACAGTTTTTGTAGAATAATAAATTGTGCACTTCTCAACTGATTTGGCTACTTTCACTTTATTCACCACACTTTCTGTAAACGGGTCCAATTAAATCAGCCATGTACAGCAAATGAGAGGGTGAATGCATAGCGGTGAATGTAAGTGAGATAGGGTAATGGTTTTTTGGAAAGATGACAGTTCAAAGTTTACAGTATCACTTTTAGTCACCCAATGTATTTTCCAATTATGCAATCGGTTGAAATGTTCTAACAAAGTTGTTGTTATACAACTTCAAAGATGTTAGTGCTTTTTCAGTCCCCTGTTGTTATGAACTCTGTCCATTGTATCTATGAAGCTATTTGGTTTACTTTCTTTCGGTCAGGTGTATACTTTATATATAGCTAAAGAGTAACCCAAGAATAGTAATAATAATAGAGAGCATTTAAAAAGAGCATTTCCTTCGACTGATTTAGCAATCTACCATTTCCCAAAAAAGCCTAGAGACACACCTGTACCTTCTTCGCTTCCTTCGAATCACCTTTGCAATCATGTCATAATTCACTGCCTATAGGTGTTCCCCAATTAACACCTGCAATCGAGTGTGGACATTTTTGTACATTTCTTCCTACAGAAAAAAAGTCAGCCCTTAAGGGATTCAAATGCAGGACCTCTCCTCTCATTCCAAGGCCTACTAGCCCACCCCTAGACCCTGCAAAATTAATATGCTTATGATAACAAATAAATTTTAGGTAATTGTTGTCACCTGTCTTGAGGGAACACTTGAGAATATCTTGAATGGAAGAACTGTTGCACAACAGAGCCCAAAAACTGACCCCACCAAGGTTGAGTGCCACACACTCGGACCAAAAGCAGACCTGCTGACACCTAGAAAGGACATCAAAATATTATTTGAACAATATCACTAATATCTAAAAATATTAAATGGGATCCTAATGTACTATTTATTAGTTGGACATTTTGAAAAAAAAACTTTTTTGCCATTGAAAACAAAATCTTTATAGTACACCTCAGAAATATTTATCGGGAATCATTTAAATCTTCAAGTTAGAACATTGGTTTACCCTAATTACTCATCTCTCTCTTTAGCATAACTACAGCAATAGATCCATTGGATGTCTTGGAGAGGATAAAATGCAAATTTACATATGATGTTTTAAGAAATTTCTTATTTTGGATTGTTAACCAATTGTTTGATATCTTCTAATGAGATAAATTATTTGCCTTTAAATAATATCCTTGCTAATAAGAGGATATTATGTTTTTGGTTATAGAGTTAGGACAAGCAAAAGCTTACCTGTATCCTCTGAGTCCCATGTAGACACAGATGTTCAAACAGAGCATGTGAGCTGTGTGGTGTAAGGGCTGTGTACAAAGATGTTGGAGGTGTGGGGATTGAAGGACTGCCAGTGGTGGAAGTCAGTAAGGTATCCAACAAACTCTCCAAGACCACACGCAACTTGTCTGTTGATGCCTGGAATTGAAACAAAATCAAAAACATTGCAGTCTAAATATAAGAGAGAGGTTGCTATTTTAGCAACTGGAAACACAAAAGAGTTTATCAAAAATAGTGTGTAAAGTAGTACAAAAGTGACTTCAACCAAGCTGATAGCAATCATACGTGGCAAACAAAAACACAACCTATCAACAAAGGTAAAAAAGCTACATTTCTATTATCTCCTGATCACCTTATGCCCTTTTCATTCATTCTTTCTTTCCTTTGTCAGTTGCTGATTTTCTTCTGTTCTCAAATAAATTTCAAAACAATTATTTCAACAATTTTAAACAGGCATTTCTGAGTTACTTAAGGTGATGTGTAAATTAATGAGAAAAGAGAAGGACAAAAGAAGAGCAGCAACTGGCAGTGGGGGAAAATCGAACATGCATCTCATAATTTTTCTTTGATGCTGAATTCTAACAATCTAACAAGGATTTAAGTTGCTCATCAAGAGAATACATGCACAAACCATGAGATTTATTTCACATGTATATTGAGTCTCATCACCATATACCTATAACATCACTACCTTCCATGATCATTTTCAAGCATCAGAATACCTTATGTCAATGGCAAGCATCAAAAAGACTCTTAGATCTCAGCCAAGGGTCTTAACATATCAGATCCCTGTTGATTATTTTTTTAAGTCATAAAAGTTATAATCTATTAATTGATGTGGAGGATGAAAATGTTTGTTTGTAGCAGTGGAATAATCTACTTAGACACACAGTTCCCTGAATTTTGTTAGTTAATCTTTATCAGGGTAGCGAGATAGTCATTTTAGTTCGAAGTTCCTTGACAATATGTTGATATTACCTGTGCAAGGAGTGTGTCTGTGTCCTTGCTATGGTCCACAGTGTCCACTACTAGCCCTAGGGATGTCTGCAGTCGGTGGATAGCACGCTGAGCCAGGTTCAGCTGGAGTTGCAGCTGTAGACACTCATTGTATGCCTGATAGAGTACATTACATTTTCTTAGATAGTGCACACAAACATATAAGATATATTGAGTTATCATTGCATATCGATATTGGAAGGTTTGATGTATTAAATTCACAGCAATTGATCACAGCTTATGAAATGAAAGTAAATAATTGCAGTAAACCATGAAATCTATCGAGGTTCCAAGACACATCTTATCTTTGAAAAATATCCCAAGCTTATTTGACAAAAAATACTTACATTGATAAGATGAGCATCTTCATCACTAAGCTTGCTAGCACCACTTTTCTTTAGGTGATACTGTACATGTGAGGCCAGGTACTGTGTTCCAGCTACAGTAGCCAGCAGACTCTCAAGGCGACTGCGAGCTAAGCTGAACCGACACTGAAGATCTTCAAGAAGAGACATAAACAAAGCCAACTGGGTGAGAAGGGATGAGTGACAGCTTATTTCACTACTGATGCTACTGCTGGGGCTGGTTCTTTGCTTGTCCCCACCTGGACCTGATGAAGGAGATGATGCATTCTTGCCACCTGAACAACTGCCAGCACTGTTAGCCTCTGAGGCACAAGCAGAACCTTTATGAACAAAACAAATATTGAGGAAAGTATGAAATGGCAGTTTTCATTTCAGACTAATTATCAATTTGAAAAAAAAGTTTAAACATACAAAAATCAAAATTTTAGACTTTGTATAGCATTTTTAAATAATCATCACAGTCAAGTCCAATAAATAAACTATTGTTACCACAGTTTGTAAATTTTGTAAGGGGTATAACATCTCAATCAACATTCCTAATCTTGCAACACATAGGATGTAAGGTGTAATCACTAATTTTACATTCAATCCAGTCCTGGGACAACCAGTCTGAGCACTAATCCCCTTAAGTGCTTCTGAACCGTTTTTGACAGACTTTTGGTTACAAGAACAAGGAAAAACATGAGTAAGAGATTAAAAGATCATTTTCACCAATGGTCACTTTTTAATTTTTATGTGAATAAAATCAACTGGAAAACTTAATAAACAAAAAGTGACATCACAAATGTAAAAAAAAGCCCCTTCCTTTCTCTACAGTTACACTTTATTATAGTATAAACTTTAAACGGTACTTATTATAATATTATATTAATAACCCTGGAGGTAACTATTCTGAACTCTCAAAAGTAAAAGTGGCCGTCAGCCAAAAATAAAGGCTATGCTATGGTTTTCTTGATAACATCAGATGTACCATCCAAATATTCTTTTTTTTTAATTAATTGGCTGATAAATTAACCTAAATCTGTCCTAAAATGACAAATTATGACCCGAAAATGTACACAACTCCCACAAGTTCTTACCGTCCTTAGCTCTTCTACAAAAACAAATCAAAGGTAACAGTGTTATTTTTTAAATTTGAAACATGTAAATGTTGTTGCAATGTATTGGTAAAGTGGCATGAGATTACAGTTATATAGCGTCCACAGATCAATAAATTGAGAGCTTTTTAAATATCAACATTTTATGTAGCAAAATGCATACAGCTTTTTAGACAATAGCCCATAAACATATCATTATTTTAGATATATCACTCACCTGTTTGTTGGAAAATATGTTTGGCTGAACCCCCTATGCCCCAACTCCCCCACTCCCATGGCAGGATGTATGTGTGGCCATAGAAGGAGCCCAATGGAATTCGAGAGCGAGTTGTTCCACCACTGCATCGTCCCACTGTAGTAATCTGCCAACAGAGGATTGAAGATAATGATATACATATTATTTCAATCAAAACTCATCACTAGAAAATTCTACTTTTAAAAAAATTCTGTCTAAAATTTCTTATTACATAAATTGAAAGAGCATAATATACTTGGTGTCACAGAAGCAGAAATCATCAACACTCAAGGCAGGAATTACTTCTAACTAGACCCCTGCCTTGCTTAAACAAATAAAACAACCCTGTACTTTCCCACAGACGCATATCAACATTTTGAATAAGATTTTATAACTATTTTTAATTTTATAATATAAAATATATAAATTTTATAAATATAATTCCCATAGGTAACTTATTCTTCTACAGAGGTTCAAAAGTGTTCATCTTAATATATACTAGTTTTCAAAATCTAATGACAAACATTATGAAAATACAATTGAATATGGAAATAAAAAATATAAGGCTGTTACCTTAAGATAGCGACAAACAGGTGGGGGCATGATGTTGTTCATAAGCAACGTCCTATGGCCAATGTCTGAGGCCACCACAAGCCTTTGTCCATCTGTCTCTTCACCCTCAACCCATACATCAATGGAAAGCGAGGCCAGATCATTGCTGGATGGGATGATTACATCAGTAAGAGTGATGGGTTTGCCAAAGTCCAGTGTCACAAACCTCCTGGCACCTGATGAAGAGAAAATTTCTAAATGATAATCCAACATTTAATGACTAAAATCATGGTATGTGTTATAAGGGAAGATACTTCGTTTTTTAAATACATAAATGCATGTTGGGATATGAATATGCAGATCCAACAAATGATGCAACTGAGAATGCTTGTAGGCAAGGTGGCAGCAGTGTTTGAGTAAATGAAAAATAGAAAGAGATGAAATTAAATTAAATTTTAGGAGAGTGTGTTAGCAATAGAGTTGTCGCCACAGAGTAAGAATCAGCAAAGCCGAAATCAACTCAACTGAATTGTTTAATGCCAATATAATATCTGTTGATATTCAGTAATATTTGGTGCAATGCAAATTGACCAAAAAAAATACCCATGTTAAATTCTGGGTTTTATCTTGAATACTACAAAAAAAAACATATAAGAAAACCACCAAATTACTTTCTCTGATGAATAAAATAAGTTGAATGTTAATTATATAATTAAATTTAACTATTGCATACTTTTTAGAGTTAATGTAAAATAAACATGACTTAAGATTGAAGGATGCTTGGAGCGGGGCGCAAATTTTATTTGGACTGAAAAAGTATATGGTCTGGAGAGGGAGCTGGACATCTTTATATCCAGCTGCATGCCCCTGATAAACAGATAACTCATTTTGAGAGATTGTCACTATTAACATTCTTATCATGACACAAGAGTTTCAATTTTGGGTTAATAGCCATAACTATGGCTAAACATTTACCTGAGTGCATGCGTTCTATGACTAACACTTGTGGTGGTGGAGCCTGGAGTAAACCCTGTATTTGTGGAAAAGCAAATGGCTTCTGGCTAGCAGTTACTTTCGGCTTCTCCCCCGTCTTTGACTGCTGTTGCTCCTCAGTCTGAACCTTTTCAAGGAACTTGTCGAATGGGTTCATGGGATCATTACTTAGGCCATACATCTTTGAGCCAGTAGGGCCAGTCCCAGAGTAGAACAATAGCGGCTGATAAAATATGAAATAGGGGTTAATATGAAAACATTGCATAATAGTATTTGGAATATATATCATCAATATAATGATGCTAATAAACTTAATATCTTTAAACCATTATTTCATATACATATATGACATCTTGATATCAGTTTTGTCCTAAACCCACTTGTGTTTGTAATAAAGTAATTGTAATAGATTTTACGCTCCTAGCAACAGAAGAAAGTTATATAAAAGTGCAGATTTTATTTGAAGTAAGACAAGAACCATCACTGTCCACATAATTGTGTAAGTTGTCCTTCGAATTAATTGATAAATACCCCAAATACAGTTGTTAAAACAACTTGAACTTTGGCTGATAAAAATCTTCAAAAGGATTTCAAAGTTGACCTAAAATCTATTTTCCATCAGTGATTGCTTTACAAACTTCATGATTTGTTTCTTCCTTCTGCAAAATAACAGCGACTACCAGCCATCTTCAGACAGCACTCTTTTTTTAGACTGTCAGACCGAGAGCCTTAAAAAACCTTCATGCATGTCATTGATTCAGATTTAGCAGAACTTACATCCTGAGACTTTTTCTCGCCTTGTTTACTCAAAATGTGTAAGCAATGCTTTGCATGTGAAAACCCTTTTGTATTGTGCCTTTTTTGCTAAATAGAATTTCAGACAGGCTAAATATGTATTGGGCCACCTCAAAAATTGTATTCCCTATTCCATCAGGCAGTTTTAAGCTTCTGCAAGGAAAACTGAAGGTGTTTTGGCCCTTTTTGTGCATCCCTAACCTTGATTGAAGTTCAAAGACAAGCAAATTAATTTTCTTGTGTATCATAAGAGAGAATAAAAAAGCTCCTAAAAAACAAATCCAGGCATGGCCCAATGACCCCAGAGAAGCGTTAGGGACAAACCAACCATCATACCCTTCTGTGCCTTTATGCAAAATTGATGCTCTAAGATTTTCCCAGACCTAGCTATGCATGGACAATTTTCTCATGTACAAGAAAAAACAATATTCTTTTGTCAAATATCTATTTGTGTTAAAATGATACCGCATTAGATGTAAAAAAAAAAAGTTGTGCCTCAACAGTACTCACAACAGAGCTCCCAGTTTCATGGTTTGACACAGTCATAGGATCTTTTGGTTGGCCCTCTTGGTCTTGAAAAATAGTAGGAGGCATATATGGCATGATCTGGGAGGTTGCCAGCGCAAATGCAGTAGCAGCTGGATTGGCAACCCCTGAGTTGGCTGATGAATCCATTCTTTCCATTTTGGTACCATCACTTGTGGCATGACATCTGAAATGCAGAGGCTCCACCTCCAACAAGCCCAAGATATCAGTGCGCAAGCAGTCAGGCTGGTGGTGTTAAAAATAAAGAAAGAATATAGTTAAAACATTCAGAAAAAATAAGATTGCTCACTTGATAAGAACAAGAATACAAACACAAGTCACTTTCATGTAGTCTCACTCTTACCTTCCAAAGACGGGGAAGATGGGAAGAATTTTCCCCCGGGAAATGAAATCCCAACTCGGGGGATTTAGCAAGTTTTCTATTATCT
>JAUUEB010511131.1:0-10022 GCA_032362205.1 Clione limacina | reverse complement strand
TTCAGTTTTCACAACATCAGTAAATGACAGTATCTCACATGTGTCCTAATGGTTGTCTAACAAAATATCAACAACATATTAGTGAATGGAAATGCAATACTGAAGTTACTCAGGATCGTAAAGGCATGCAAAGCCCCAGGACCAGAATACTTACCTCACAGGAAACTTATACATTTTTGATAAAGATCGAGACTATTACACAGCTCACAAGATACTGGTACTCTACCAGATGATGGATAAACGCCGACATATCCACTACTATAAAAAGGGCGTCACAAAGCAGAAAGTATCGTTCAGTCTCCTTGACCTTTGTATTGTCCAAAGTCCTGGAGCATATTGTTTGCTAACATTTGCTAAATACTTTAATAAAACAAACAACATTTTCATTTTCTTGAACCAAAGATTATTGTTGGCTACTTAAGACAAATACAATTACCGTTTACCCCTCTAAGAGTCTGATCATAGCTTGCCTTTGAATGGTATTACTTTCTATATCTAGGTAACTCCATTCTGGAGATATACAAGTAAACGTACTCAATTTATATCACTGAAGGCTTTCATTTCAACCATGTTAAATGAATGGAAATTAATTGCTCAACAACTTACCTTTCACACGCCCGGAGCAACCATCCTGCAATAATCCAGAGTGTAAGCATGAATACAAGCAAAACGGTGCCAGGGCAAATTGTCATAAGCGTTTTTAACACAAACTTGGTGTCGAAGTGAATGCGGTTAAGCGCCCCAATACTCCTGGAGGAGGCGTCCGTGAAGAGTTTGCTATGTAAGAGCATCACTCGACAGATGAGGTAAAGTCGGAAGAACATTGGCACAGATAACACAACATCGACTGATACATTAGTGCTGAAAACACTTTCACCATCTGCCATGGAACCCTTCCACGTGAAGTTAAAGTCTCCAGGAATTGGATGGATGGCGCAGATTGAGAACTCAAGAAGCAGCTGTAAGGCACGCCGCCAAGAGATGGCGATGCGCCAGTCCTCCACACAATTGTCGATGGCAAATAGCTGAAGAACAGATCAAAATAACAGTCAGTAACATTCTGAATAATTTTGACAGTCGTTTTAGATTATTAGACTTTGTTATTGAAATGTATAACTGGTATATTATTTCAAAAATATCTGGAAAACATAACGTTTGCACATTAAATAGTAAAGTCATATCTATACAATATAACATTTGGTAGTAATATTTAAGATAAATATATTTTAACAAATTATATACTAACTTAAAACATACTAATTGAAATTTCAGCAGTCGCAGCAGTAAAGCTATTGTTACACGTTGAATACTAAAAAAATAAATGAAATTGATTTATCTATTCAACTGACTGTATTATTAAAAGCATACAAGTTGGGTCATAATAAATCCGATTTGACTTTGTAAAATAAAACAAATACATTTGGTTGTGTAGAACTAGACTATGTATCTATCAAACATGCTTTGCTATTTAGTGGAAAAGAACGAGATTTTCGTATAATCTCTTAAACTAAAATCATTAATCGTATTAAAAGAAAAATTACTTATTGCAAATTATAAGGATGTTGTAAGCATAAAATAAAGTATGACTCTTTGGTCTTCCAAGCCTTTTGTTTTTGTTACATGCGCAACTTGGTATAGAGAGTTTCATATCCGTGGTATGGTTTGTGGTATCTAGGATATTTTAGGGGAGATATTTTCGAAAATAAGGTTAACATGGTACACATCGATAGTGTTTTCTTCTTTTCTCATCAGATGCGGGGAGGACATTGTACAACATTTGTTTTAGTGCGTGGAGAAATTTATCATTGAGAATATTACGTTTAAATTAATATGTAGATTTATCCTGAACATTCATTCGATTATCAAGAGAAAATCTGAATATTGAAATCAGTGTTGGGAGTTATTTAATCATGATAAAGATGAAAGAAAATGTTATTAAAAAACAACAATTTGAAATGAATTAAATCTGATGGGATAATAATGTCGATAAGGAGTAAAAAATCAAACAACGAAATACACTTAAGAAATCAATAAAATCAGTTCATACCATGCACAATCTTTCATTAGGATCGACGACAAAAATAATTGAGTCTCTATTTCTGGACATTTAGTTTATGATATGAAGTGCACTACTAGAATACAATGTGAGATTGTAATATTTGTTTGATATTTGTTGATCTATTTCAGGTCTACTCTTTGTCTATGCAGCAACTTGACCCTCTTTTATGTCACACTTTTCATAAGCTTAAACAATTGATAGATTGCAAGAAAAGTTAATTCCCGTAAAACTGTGAACGCATTGTCCTCATAGATAAGACACTATTCTCTAATAGAGATTATGTTATGACTCAGTGGCATCCAAGTAATATGTGGTTTGGTAGCGATTAGTGGACTCCATAGAGAATGTCCGGGTACAAATCACCATCCGGGGACTCACTCGGACCTTCTGACGCCCTCCTGTCCAGCCAGAAGTATAATAAGGATAAGTGTATACATTGGGCCTGTTGGTATAACAGTAACACGTAAAGCGCATTGATCAAACCTGTTAGGCCTGAAATAGCTCTAGAAAGTCTAACAGTTTAACATCTATAAATAACAATAAAAACCAGTATTATTGAAATACTTCAGTGTGTATCCAAAAGAAAATGTGGTTATCTCAAATTGTCCATTCATTTTTTGAAATATCCTATGGTTTTGCATAACCATGCAATCAGCATTATATTGTCAGTAACGTGGTTGAAATAAAATTTATATGATTTCCTAGAAATCGCAAACTCTGTTTGAAGCCGTCAAGATACATAGGCTATATCATTTGATCAAAAGAAAAGAAAAACAACGCCAGGTCGTTTAGAGGGTGTATTTTCCATGGATATATGATATCCTAATAATAAAGAATAAAGATACAACAAACAAACCGCTGTTTGATCAATCCATGAAAACTGCAAGAGAAGTTTAACGGACCCTATGGACACTATGACCTATTGCAAGCCTACGGCAGGGTTCGAACCATGGTCATTTACATAACATCTAGCACTGCTAACCACTGTACTAGAGGAAGCCAATGAGGAATGAGGGTAAAAGTGTATATAAAATAAGGGAATTTGCAGTAAGGGCAGGAAATGTGAGGTTGGCACAAAACGCCTCAACGTCAATGATGTATTTTGAATTGGGGAACGCCTATTTATAGCTAGCGGGATAAGTTAGGCAGTTTTACGATGGGAAGAATCTCCAAACAGGGAATTCACAGCCATGGAATACCCCTGTAATAAAAAAAAACGAGCACTTACCACAGCAGGCTTTAGACGTACTTGAAAAAATCAATTGGTTGACAAAGTTAACCTTTGATTGTTATTGTTATACTATCGTAATAACAAAATTAAGAAATTAACAATTTCCCTTTCTTATCAAAACATAAGCTAAAATTTGGTTAACTATTTTATAATACAAACTGTCTGGAAGTGTTATCATTATGTTTAACAAATGTGTTACATTGTCTACATTATGATATTTGTTTCTCTAAAGAAAACAAATATTATAATGTAGACATAGTAACAAATTTGTTTCACTTTTATTATTTCAGCTAGTAGTGAACAAAAAGGCATAATTTGGTACTTCAAGTTAGCATTCAAAAGATTAAAATACCTTGAGACATGTCCTGGTTTTGATATTTTACTTAAGTTTGAAGATATCAAATGTTGACACTAGTTAGAACTTTTACAGACACCCTGTATGTTCTTGATTAACATAAATCATAATTACATGTACTGTTGAAATATAGTAAAAAAATAATAATTCAACGTAATAAACCCTATGTAAACATTTGATCAAATCGTTTAGTCAACTGTCTTCAATACGTTTACCCACCTTTACCATGTTTTTCTTAAAGCTATAAGTATAGAAAAATGAATTTTATTTTACCACAATTGAAAAGCATACACCATTTAACTTGTAGGCATGCAACAATTTTTTACACAGTGGTGGGTGCTGATATATATAATCTGAAAGCATTTTTTGCAGCCTAACATTCTGGGGCGTTTAACTAGAAGCATTCATTTTTAATGTAGAAATTCGTGTATAAAAGGGTTTGATATGTCATTTATAACAGTAATTAGTAAAAGTGCACGTCTTTTGCGTTTTTGCCTTCATGACATGTTTGCGCGAGTCAAGGCAAAAAGGGCAGCAGACACCTTCCATGTGAAAACACAACATCAACACAAATACATAAAATGTTTCTCAAAGCGTTGATAGATAATTGCAACTAAAAATTGTAATATTTAAAAGATATAATCTAACAATCATTTGTTTTAGTAGCAGAAAAAGTAAACATAATATATTGAACGACAAATTCATTGGAACACTTGGTTTAGGAGGTACAAAGCAAGAGCACATTTTTCTGATAGAATAATGCGGTATAACTAATCATTCCAGCACACTTGTATTAGGGGGGTATGTTATTTAGTATTTAGTAAAATGCTTAGTATCAAAGAGGTCAACCCTTTAAATGTTGCTATTGGGTATACGACTTAAGAAAATGACAAAACAAATTAGTTTTGGAGTCATTTTGTTCAATCTTATACCCATTAGCTTTTTTGACGGGTGTTCACTTGCATGTAATTTCATCATAGCCCCTTCTTGTATTTAGTAAACAGTTAATTCTACTAACAGGCAAATTTGAAAGTGTGCTGAGTAAAAAAAACACGAACCATTTTCTTATTTGAAGATCAAGTTTAAACTTCCCTTTTTAATTTGCCAATACCACGCGTTCTTACAATATACCCATTAAATAGTGTCCCGATAAATTTGAGGTCTAATATTGGTAATCTTATTCTAATTAAACTAGTGTTTTTTTTTCATTCATGCAGGATTTCTATAAAATAACATGAAAAACTGATTGTTTAAGAAGACACAGAAGTACAATACCATTTAAAAATGTATATTAAAACATTGAAAACTAACATTTCTATAACACACAATTTTGAACTGATGAAAAAAGAATGAACATGAAAAAAATGCAGTTGTGTCTAAGGGTGGGTCATAAGCGGGAAATGTTCTTTCGGTAAACACTATTTTGTCTAATGGTAGGTCATAAGCGGGAAATCTTCTGTCGAAAAACACTATTTTGTCTAAAGGTGGGTTTTAAGCGGGAAATCTTCTGTCGGTAAACACTATTTTGTCTAAAGGTGGGTTTTAAGCGGGAAATCTTCTGTCGATAAACACAACTTTTTCTAAGCATTGGTCATAAGCGGGAAGTGCATTAACACTATTTCAAACGGGATTGAAAACTTTAAATAAACACTAATGAAAATGTGTCTAAGGGTGGGTCATAAGTGGAAATATTCTTTCTCTGAATACTTTTGGGAATGGGATTGAAAACTTTCATAAATTAGCATGTTATTGATTTAATTATCAATTGTATCTTAAACTAGTTTTCTCTATATTTGGATTGGAAAAATCACCCCGCTCAATCTATGTAGGTTCAACATTTCATCTTCTCTAAGCCATAAGGAATAATCCAGCACACTCTCAATTTTTAAGCTGAACTAAACTAGTATCATTTCTCAGCTGACTACTTGGGTTGGGAAATTTGAATGACCAAGCATTATAATTAAACATGCTTAAACTAGCACAGTGATTGAACCCATGTCAATTCGTCCTCACCGACGGAACCAGATCCTGTTTGACTGCCTAGTTGAGATATAGAATAAAATGACCAAACTCATAGTGAATTAACATCAACACAAAACGCACAAATTACAATAATCATATAAATACAACAAATAATACAAGTGGAAATGTTGACAGGGCGTGAGTGCAAAAAAGCAACAAATATCATTTTTATGATTTAAGTGCTTTTTGATGGGCAACATAGTATTGCACTTTGCCAAGGTTGTATTCAACGAGCATACTATGGAAGTTTGAATTTTTCTAACAAAATTCAAAATTAAATAAACTCAAATCAAACGATTAAAAGTTAACCATGGACACATACAAATATTAGCAATGCAAACAAGCAAAAAAGAAGAAACAAAAGAGGTCACTACATTTTTGTAGTGTTTAATTGTATTACTTAAAAATCATTGAGCATGTTTGTGTGTGATCTTTGCTATTGTGTATCATTTCTATTTACATCGAGATTGGTGAATTGATTGTTTCCGTGAAAACAAACTCAACTTTTGACAGAAAAAAAACTTGATGGTTGATTCGTGACGACGTCTATTATAAAAGAGTCGTGAATTATATGTATTGTATCAGCCTGATGGGCAAGTAATGACTTTACGTCTTAACTCAGTGTGAACAAACCTAGATGTACGCATTCTTCAGCAAAGAGCTTTTTATGAGTTCATTTTCTCTGCTGAATTTGTATTACAATAATTTGAACGACTTTGCAGAGACAAACTAGTTTATTTAAATTTTTTATTCATTCTTGACTGTAAAATGTGTAGATGTTTAACGCATCGATAAATAGTAGAGTATATTGTTATCATGCTTCAAGCTTACAATTACAACAGGGATATGTTTTAGCTCCAATAGTTAAATGAAACAAAACATTGGATGAAGAACTGTAGAATAACTGCCACAGAACGATTTCATTCAAAAATGGATAAATGGAGTCGAATGGATTTATACGTGCTCTTTCGTGATTGATTGTTGTAAAATTGTTATTGCTATTTCAATTATTCCCTTAATGAACAAAAGCAGACAAAAACATGACAACTTCTAGATTCTTAATGGTTTAACTTTAAAAAGATATGACGTCACAAATTCAAAATGTAGATAAAATCAAAAGAAAAAATTGAAAAACCACGTCTAATCTCTGAGAAAAAATTCAAAACATCAACACCTTCAGGTCTAGTTAAAATCTGTTTTCATTCGTATCTGAATAACCTCAACACAAACAAGAAAAAGGTCAGGAAACTGACAAGACTACGGACCTCTTGAAGTATACCCTGGAGCAAATGTAAGATCATTTTTGTTTAGAAAAAACGTCTTTGTGAAGATATTGAAGTATGTAGAGTAGAATAAAGGACTGAAAACATATACAAGCTTGCCAACTTTGTAAAATACTAATACCACACACTGGTTCATTATTACATATTAAGAAACACAGGTATTCAATTTTCAAATTTATGTAAATTGACTTGTGTTATTCTCTTTTATGGGAGTGATTTGCACACGAAAAAGAACAAGGTAAATATGCATGTTAGGCCTTAAAATTATAGATATCATTAGAAATATTGGTTCGTCCAGTTTAGTTATAAGTGGTTGAGCAAAAAAGTAGATATTGAATGAGAAAAAGTCCCGGAAAATTAGGAAGGTTGGTTAGTTTGTATTTTCTTTTTATTTAAATAGAAGTTAATTTGGAAAGAGAGGATGTTGCATTCATATCCATGGTTGAAATATGTCGGTTGCTGAAAGAGAAAATACATTTTTTTTTTTTTACAAATGTATTCAATTATGTGTCTGTATGCTCATATTGCGTACGTCCATCACGGGGCAGCATCGTATTAAACTTATTTAAGACTAATTAAATCAGTGATAATTAACTTTTTTAATCAAGATACAAATCGAGTGAACGTTGGTTAATTTCTAGAAGTTCGATTTTTCTTTTTTGGAGCGCTTGTTCTGTGATAAATGAATATATTAATGAAAAACTTAGTCAAGAAACGAAAAGCAGGAAAATATAAAGCACCCCAAGCATGTTTCGGGAACATATGGCCATGAACTATTTTTTTACACAATGTTTCCTTGTCCTAAGGGTTCATATTATTATATCAAAATTTATAAAACAAAACTAGACAAAAAATCAATCCCTACTGTGCTTTAAGCTATACACATACATAAATACAAATTCGATGTACTTTAAAAATATAAATTTATCTATGTCTTATGGAAAAAATACAAGGCGGGTGTAGAAATATTATGCGAAGCAAATGTTGACAAAATATAAAAGCAAAAAAGACTTTCATAATATAATAGTTTAGCCGTTGCTGTTAAAGGATATAAAGCCTCTATGTGATATATCAAAAGGGAAAGTTAGAGATGAAATACGATGTTAAAGTTTACCATATCGTCTTGATAATCAAGTATATCATACTCTTCCTATAAAGAGAAAAGGGCAAGATAATTACATGTACAGATAAAATAAATATGTTTTCGTATTTTGTAACATTTACCTCGCTTAACACTTAGTAAAATTAATAAGTTTACCGACTGCGCCGAATAAATACAATACGAGGATACATCGTTTTGATAATCAGTTTTATTTTAATTACGAATCTTATAATAACTTTGTTGTAAATGGTGTATGTTCTGAAATCCTTTTATTTAGGTTCACTGTTCTGTCTGATTGTTTAGTTTTATAGTTATTTTATTTTATTCTTTTTTTTAAATTGTTTTATAGTTCATATCAAATTCAATATAAGATGTTTTCCTTACCTACGTATACTTCCTATGTGTTTACTAGTAATAGGCTTAGCACACAATATACTTTCATGTAAATCAGTGCAGCCTATAGCTTCCTCTACTCTTTAATGCCAAGATTTGTGTGATAGAAATGTCATGTATTCCTAAAAGTATGTCTGTCAAGACTGTAAGAGCGAACCATCTGTCTAATATATTGGTTCGCTAGTGTATGTCACACTGACGCGAAAAACACAATAATTGAAATATAAGTATCATGTTACCAGGAGGTGTGATGATCCGCCATATCTTCATAATAAACAATTTACAAGGAATTATGCTGACTTCAAAGGAGATACAGGATTTTTCCAAAGTTATCGCAAACATTTTAGCAAAATCAAATATTACCTTGCTTTATTGAAAGTAGTTAGATTTTAAATGATGAAACATTTACACAACAAATAGATAAGTGTTAATATAAATGATTTATTTACAGTGAAATAGCTAGCGTGTCGAATACAATTCACATCTAGGGTAAATGTAATTATCTCGTACCTGTGGTACAACAATATAAATACTACTGACGGTTTGCTTGTTTTTTTGTTAATATTTTTGTACTTGTAGTTGTATTGATATTTTCTGGCTAAATTCCATGTTCATCACCAAACCATTGTATGCAAAAGTTGAGAGACCACAAAAAGAAGCACAGGTATGTACAATAAAGCACGGATACAAAACATTAACATATATGCACGTGGGATACAATAGGGTGTGACGCACAGTTTTCATGATTTATATCATAAGAAAGCGATAGTAAATGTCTACTCTAATAGGAAAGAAATCTACCATCCTTATTCATTGGTACACTGAGTTGCCTTACATGTTGCGCTTCATACTGTTGATGATAATTGGATTGATGGTGTTACAGAAAATAAACCAGGAAAGGCAGCACACATTGAGAGATAAGAGAAGATAATACAGGACAGGGTAGGATACGATATCAAACAAAAGGTGTGAGCAAGAGGGGAGAAGAACAAAATATAATATAGTTATCTTCAGACACAAACATACACAATAAAGCATAAGAAAATAAGGCAACTCAACATTTATAATTATAACGAAAAAATAACTTTTATCCCGTTATCGATTGAATCATGATGAAAATGTGATGAAATTAACCTACAGAGTGAAAGATAGCGACAATCTCAAATCCTAACTTGTTATTTAATTACATAAAAAAACTTCTTTTTACAGACAAGGTTAACCTTTCGATCGAAACTCAGATGAACCAAGTTAAAAAGGATATGTCTTAGTATAAGTCTTACTCTTTACCACGTAATTGACCCACTTAATACCTAGTGACCAGCAAAACATCTAACCCTAACGAACATACAAATAAATTGGCAACCACGTAGAGCAATCTAGGGGTGAGCATGTGACAAATAATCAGCATAATAGCTTGAAAACCAACTAAACTGACACATAACTAGTATCATATTGTGAATCGTATAAAATGTTTAAAATGCAACGTCAAGGACATTCATTGCCAGGAATGGCAGACACCTGGAACATGTACTGTGATGATGATTTACTGTGTATGTATGTTTGACTGTTTTCATTTT
>JAUUEB010511120.1:0-10022 GCA_032362205.1 Clione limacina | reverse complement strand
GCATGTCTGGCCTCAAATTTGTAACTGCTACTTCCTCTGGCACCTTGAGTCTTCCGTCCAAATCAACGATAAGCCTCGTGATGAAAAGTAAAAAATAATGTAAGAGATATGAAAAGGCAGACATTATAATCCCAGCAAAATAATACAGAAATTCATTGAAGATGTTATTATCCTAGGAATGGTATATTGCGATTCGTGTATGTTGCAATTTGTATACACATACACACCAAAGTAGCACCACGTTATTTTATACCAAAGTGAATATACAAAATACGTGTTAGAACATCAAGAGCAAACACTTTTACTCAAACTATGTATTCTAATTAGCAAATAAATTATCAACAAACCTAAAAAGTATCCTATTTTACTCATCTCATCTTACTAAGATTCCTACGAACAATGCTGTTAACAACTAGTTTCTAATTGAACGAAGTTTAGAGATGGTTTGTGCCTGGTGCCTACTGATACTAACAAAACAGGGTCCAAAAAGATAGGATTGAACATTGGAATAAAAACTTATTGTCATTATCAATTCTAAGTTTAGATATTGCGTGGATACCATCTGTATTTCAAAGTAACTAGAAGTCAATTTAGGTGTTATCAAACTTTGTCACTGACTAAGAATGTTTGTGTGTGAGCTTGCGCCTGGTTATTTCTTGCCACTTTTAGCCATCTTTAGGTTTAAATTATCATTAGCACTAGTCATCCTAAATCAACTGTGTCATTGATTTAAAGTTTGTTTTTCAGAAAATAAAGATTTAAATTTGTTATGCTTGAAAGTAAAGAGTAAAATCAGACACATTAACTCTTAATAACAACTTTAATTCTCATACTATCTAAATATTGTTAAAAGTTTGCATTTTTTGGCATAAATATTCTTACTTTTTTCTTAGCTTCGTCCATATCAAATACATATTAAAAAAACCCTTTTTGAACCACATTGTTATGTTGAATGGATTCGTATTAACACTGTATGAGCCTAAGCAATGGTATCCTGGATAAACTCTGCACACAAGCCAAGTAGTGTAGATAATGATTTTATTGATTGTTATTTTATGACAATGATTGATGATGACATATAACGAAGATAAGAATTGATTTATTATATTGTAATGAACTCTTAAAGTAGAAATCTTTAAAGTAGGCGAAGAAATATATTGCTCAGCGAGATTTCTTCATGAGTGGCATACTGAATCCGATGATTAGGTATTGATTGCTGGTACTGTACTGAAATATGACCCGAATGTATAACAGTTATATCTTGACATAGGTTGTAGGATAAGACTGAAAATATTGAGAATATTTTGACAAGTCCATATACAGCTCATCCCTTCCATCAAATTTTATTTGAAAATTTGTTTCGTTCGTCCTCTTAAGCTCGAACGGAGTTATTTCTCATTAATGACTTATTATTTTAGTTAGCGAGCTGCTTTTATATACTCATATTTTTGCTCAACACATGTTTTACTTTAACACTTTGGTGCTCGCCAAGATAGTGAAGTCAATCCTTATTTAGACTGTTAGAGTGCTAGTTAGGACATTTAAATTTTCCCCGGATGGCGCCTTTGTCGGCTGCTGTTTCTTTGATTTTAACTACCAAATGATCTTTACCGTACTGCATACGGTACTTACGTTAAGTTATACCTCTTCGATATAACTTAGTTCTTGATGCTGCTTGCAAAGTAGAATCTAAGGGTTAATGCAATCACTGTAAAACGTGATACGATGGCCACGTTTTACAGATGTACATACATAATAATTGACCGATTGCGGGTCAAACCAAAAACATTTGAAGACAGTCGGCTCTAATGTCCGTCCCCTTAACCACTTGGCTATCACGTCACTATCACTTGGCTAAAACGTCACTATCACACTTTTGTGACATGTTAAATAAGATGATATTTGTTTTGTACAAACCAGTTTTAGGTCTATCTGTCCCTCCTTACATATGTCTGTCCGTCTGCCTGAGTGTATGTCTGTATGTCTGATTTTTAATAATTATTTCTCTTTTCTTTCTCATCGTTCAAAATTGATTTCCTCATCAATACGGCCACTTTAATAATAAATGATATTTACATAGCGCTTATCCCTGCGATAGGCCCCAAGCGCTTTACAGTGATACAGCATATTCACATACTTATTCAATTATATATCACACATCTAACAACTTTTAAAAAACATTGTGCGACTAGGCATAGGCAAGAGACATACTTATGAAAATAGTGATTAAGTGATTTACATAGCACTTTCCATTAATGAACATTTATGATAAAGTACAGAACTGAGATCATAGGAAATGAATCATTGATAACATTAACCTGAAATTATATACTTAAAATACTTCACCTGCATGTAATAGTTCAAGTTCAAATATAACAACTATTTACTTAATGCCAGTATGCTGTGACTGGGTATAATGTACGTGTACCCACTACATTCTCTGCCAATAGGTAAAAGTTAGTAGCACCGACGCCGGTAAAACCTACTGTATGTTGATGGAGACGTTCATTATGGTAGCTTTAACTTTTACTTTTGGTGATAGAAATATTCTTTTCTATCCCTTAGGTTCCAACAAACCTCTTCGGTCGTGTTCTTTATTCACCTAATCATATGAAGTAAGAATAATAACAAATTCCTGATTATGCTATCCTCGGTGTCTGTCTCTCTTGCGCACTCGATGTTCTTATATCTTTTTATTAACAATAATAAGGCAAATCAAGAGTGTAATGTAGAATATTGACATCCCTTCTGTAGTGTTATTTGACTCAGTCCTCACTTCCTGGTCCCTAAACAAATGAAAAGGTCTGTCGCACATGTCGCATAGTGTCTTTAGGGTTCAGAACCAGACTCCGGTGGCGTACTACAATAACATCTCGCGTCTATATTGTTTGTATTATCTCACTGTGAAACTATTGATTGTCAAACTTCCTTCTTCTTTGGCATCCCCGATAATGACAATGAAAAAGACACAGAAGACAAATTCATTTTATCGACAAAAACCTGTTTTTTGTTAGGGATACGTATTTTCCTTTAGAAAGAGTACATAGACTAGGTGATTTCAACCCAAACAACCCAAACCCACGTCCCATTGTGGCAAAATTCAGTCATCACAAAGATCGTGAGCTTGTGCGTAGATGTACCTCAGACCTGAAAAGTACGCACTTTGATATCAGGGAACAGCTCCCGCAAAAAATTTGTCTACGTCGTAAAGCCTTGCAAAGTAAATTAAAAGAGGCAAGAGAACACAATCAGTACGTTACTCTTCATAGAGACACTCTGCGCGTGGAAGACGTAGAATTTAAGGTAGGCAATGACGGCCGTGTTTATCAAACCAACAAAACCCTCCGTTTCACTCACAGAGGCGCACACAACAATCGTGCTTTTAGGGCCAGACATACTTTGGGGGACCAAGCAACACAATCGAACTGAGGAAAACGATCAAACTGGTGGTTCCAAAACCAACACCCCGCTAATGAACCACAGGCCACAGAAAACAGATTTTTGCCTCTCAACAATGTTAACATTATGGACTATGACAGGCCAAGGCATAGCCTAGCATTAAGTATTCTAATTAGTTACCTGACTCTGATACAAATTACACATGTACTGTTGCACTGAATAATAACTCGTTTAATTTTGCTGGTGAATTTGTTACGATACGTACTATATGTACTAGTACTGTACCGAACAATAACTACACACATCATGGTTCACTGAATGATAACTTTATTGCTATTGCTAGTGCTAATGATGTTGCTACGCAACACGATTCTAGTACTGTCTCGGATGGTTATTACACTAATATTGGTGTACTGAATGATAATTCGTATAATATTGCCAATGAATTCATTACGCCATTAATGCAAGTACTGTGCCAGAAGATGATTTAACATCTGTTGGTTCGCTGAACGAGGACTTAACTACGGAAAGTAATAATGGTGCTGTACAGAATGATTATCATATCAATGTTGCTAATGATGTTATTCCATCATGTGGTACAGGCACTGTGTCAAATGACGGTTATCTAAATATTGCGTTTATTAATGTTGGTGGCCTGACCACTAAGTCTAAGTACCCTGAATTCATACATTTTTTGTCTAGCCATGACATTGTATGTATGGCAGAGACAAAATGCGATGAATTTATAACACGGATTCGCAATACGTCCTTTGGATTAGAATCAAAAAGACATTAAAAAATACACAGAGCGACATAATTATTGGTTCTTGTTATATATCCCCAACTAATAGTCGGTATAGAGGCCCAGGTGCTTTTTCGGAAATAGAACAAGAGTTAAGCAAATATTTCTATGGTGAAGAATGTATTTTCTGTTTGGTGATTTTAACGCTAAAACAAGAACGGTTACCGGTTGGAGATAATATAAACAATGGAACAGATAATACAGATGAGACTCTTATCACTGACTGTAACACTATCACATTACTAAACAATCATGACATGCTTATTGATAGTTCAAGTCTTTGTACACATGATACTAATACATAAAGTAATAATATGATTGACTTGTGTAAAGCCTGCAACTTTGTTATTCTTAATGGAAGATGTGGAAAAGACAAATATGTAGGTCAAATAATCTGTAAAGAAAAGCAGTTGTAGATTATGCACCTATGTATATTAATAGTTTTCATACTTTCATGCCATATTTTGAAGTACTTAATTTTTCTTATCTTTTATCTGATGTTCATAACCCTCTTCATGTAAAACTATGTATTAAAAACAAATTGCCACCCCCAATACACGTTGATAATACACAGCCAAACATCTCGCTCTCACACTTTGTCTATGACAACGAAAAACGGCCAAAATTATGGATAACTGGGTGCGAACATGATTTCCAACTCAACCTCAACGTAAACAAAGTAAGACAGATAGACGAAACGCTTAACAGTATGGAGTTGACATCAGACGACATAACAATAGAAACAGGTATCAATAGAGCATCTTAAGTACAATCTTAGTCGACTCCGCAATAGAGACCAATGGAGTTACAATAAAAATAACACAAAATCTTAATCGCCTATCGAGGCCACCAAAGAGACAAAATGAGTCTTGGTTCACGGATATTTGCAAATCTGCTAGGAAAGAGTATAATATAGCCCGTAGATTATACAATAGTAGTAAAGAAAATAAATATTATGCAGATCTTCAAAATACAAGTAAAAAATACAAAAAACACACTAAATTCTGCAATCAGACAGCACCAGAAAAACCCCAGTAACGAACTAAAAAATAAACGTTTCAAAAATGCCAAGTTGCCAAGGTGCAAATCTTGATGAAATATATAATTTATCTAAAGAAAACAGTCAATCTGATCATATTAACAATCGCATTTTTGAATCAGAATCCTCAGGCCAAGACATGTGTGATGAAATACTGAATGTAGATTTTACTGAAGAGGAAATAAAAAGATCAATAAACAAACTTCATAATTGTGAAGCATCTGGCCACAATCTTGTAATGAACGAGTATTTTAAATCATCGTCCGATCGCTTAGTCCCACTTGATGTAAAACTGTTTAATGGCATACTTAAAAACGGAGTTTATCCATCAGCATGGTATTTAGGCGCTATAGTACCCATCAACAAAAGGAAGGGAGGGAAATGATTCTTACTATTCTAAAGTTGGGTATTTACATAGTATTAAAACATAATTTAAGCTATTTAAAAATGTGTTTCATTCCGTGTCACTTTTTTCTTTAAGTTACTTTTCCAGGCTAGCATTTACTTTTCCACGCTTTTCAACTATATTTCTGTGTTCAGTCAATTTCGAAATTTTATGTAAAATACAAGTATCTTTTTGCAGTTAGAAACAAGTCATTCTTATGTCTTAATTGATTTTCAATCTATTGAATTCAAATTTATAAATAATACACAGATAAGAAAATGTAAATCTTATGTAAGAGAATATAAAGATTTCTTGTTGTGTTATAAAAACCAGAATCTTACAGTGCGTGCATTGTTTTACAAGAACATTATCCTTCTGCCATGAACATCTTACAGCTCATGCTATTGCGGGTCTGTGTTGTACTCAGACAATTAATTAGGATGTGTTTTCTTTTGAACATTTGAATAAACAACCTGACAGAAGAGATATTATAAATCTTTCATTCGCGGTGAGGTACCTGTCATAGTGAACCATTAATCAAATATTCTAAAAAGTCTTAGAAGAGTTGTACTTGAATAGCCCAGAGAGCCTTAAACGGCGTACCTAGAGTATAAATATAATTGTTGGTACAAAACTGACCTGAGAGGTACACTGTTTCACCTAGAAATAATTATTGGAAAACAAGATTTGAGGGAAATAGGTTGTATGACATTGGATTTCACAACAAGGAACTCAAGTTTATATTTTGTTCACTTAAGTGCAACGGTGGTACGTACGAGCATAACACCAACGGAGATGAATTATATTAAAAGTGTGATAAAAATGTTCATGTAAAAAACATTGTACACAACAAAAGTATTCATTGTAGTGTATTTGATTACAATGTACAGTTATAAATATCTTACATCTGATAATAGCGTTACTGACGGGAAGAAATGGCGAACTTTTAATGTAGGACAGCTCAAGAAAATTGTGGTATCCGATCTCGTATCCTCGCAGCATCCGTAGCCGTCCTTTCAGCAAGATTTAGACCTTGAACACATATCTGAAATATAGACAAAATTGTGACGTATCAGAAAACCAGCGTTTTAAATAACACATTTTTTTCTTCCTTTGAACAATTTGTTGAGGGGTTTACACTTAACAGGTCCAACTGTTGCTTTTGGCCTCAATGCTTAGCCGTCTATGGGTGGTTCAACCACCTTGAGTAGAGTATTCTAGAAAGCAAATCTACCCCATAATATCTGCTCTCATCGTTTCATTTGCCCTTCCCGTACAATGTTAAGTTGTTTTTCTATGTGTGAGTGAAAATCAGCAAGGCGTCTTTTTAGTGAAAGCAACAATGTCCATCTTGCTTTATCAATCACAGACGTCTTTCTGGCATTCCTCGCCGCTTGCAGATTGTCATAAAACCTTGTTGTCATGGTTCTCACGTTCCAAGATCTGAGTCTAAGAGTGCTTTTATATCTTCACTGCTTCTAAGGCTTGCTAGTTTCTACCAAGAGAAGCTTTGGCCTTCTTCTTATTTCTAAGTCTTTTCTTTGAACTCTCTCCACAACTTACGTCCGATGTAGGGACCAAGGGTCTGTTTTCATTAGATACGAACTGTGTCTTTTTCATTGCTTCTGACCGTTTCATGAGGTCCTCTCCGGTCACGGTCAATCCAGACCGAAAGTGCTGTAGCAGGCTTTTTTCTAAACAATTTCTAAACTCCTTCCCAATGTACAGATGAGCAGCGCTATCGTTAAAGGGTCTTCACCTTCACATCAGACAGCTACCCTTCTAAACCTCTGCGAATACGGTTTAGGAACGACCATCTTGTATGAGCCACATGACATTTTGGCGTTAAAAGTATGCCTAGGCTGCTATTTGTGTAAACATTAAAAGGTAAGCTGCTACCTCGATATTATCCCAAAGAAAGGACAGACGTCAACGCAGTAGGAGGGGAGGGGTGAGCAGAAGTTGCACAGGAGTTGTCAAAGTGGCTTTGGAATACCATAAAACTATATTGATGTAACACTCAATTGAACGATTTAAAAAAAATCTTTTGTGTGACAATGTTTTATCAACGAAATTGTTTCAAAATCGGTGTGCCAGAAATCCTTGTTGCGTCGTTATGCTTGTAAGGTCACTTTTAATCTAATAAGATGTATGGGAACTTGTCATATAATATTTCTGCAAGCCGAACTTTTCAGACTTAAGTCTTCTGCTTATGTTCCACATGAGATCGTTATTGTGTTCGACTATAAGTAAACACGAGGTAATGAATCCTCTCTTTGATAATTGGACTTTAGTCTCTGGGGGTTGATAAATATCGAAGAGATTGGCTTTATTATGTCTTTAGCGAGTTCCTGCATCAGATGAGGAGATTTTGTCGATATCATTTCCGTTCATATCGTAGCTAGTGTGGTGTGTATTGTAGTAATACAGTTGTCAACATCGTGAAGGAGAGCTTGGATGTATTGCACGTTTAACTGTATGGTCAGTAGGATGGAGACATAAATAATCAGATGTTGACCTTATTTGAGTAAAGCTTTAAATAACATTATCTAGACATTCTTTGCAAATATTAGACTTGTCAGACTTAGAAGACATTTAAATACTCCGCTTTCATCAAACTAGATATTAGTTTGGGAGGATGAAGAACAACTAAGTTTAGATAAATGTTGCTAAATGAAGCACGATAATCGCCAGACAAATTGGAAATGGTATTTACAACTATATATTAATATATACAATGAGACCTAACTAAAGGTTTTACTTACAAAAAAGTCACACAAAGTCGCTTATTTCTAGGGCATCTGTTTTAGACGTGTCCATGCAACCATTTTATATAAATAATTCATAGACAAATGTGGTACTTTTTTCTCAATGTACATGATGCACGTAGTTATCTATATTGCAACATTTCAAAAGATATATGAACACAGTGATTTATGTATGTATTCATTCATTAGCCAACAGTCTTGGCATACCTATTGGATCAATTCATCTTATTTGTAACGTCGATAGAGAGACTGTTTATAACGTTTATTTGTTTTTATGACCTGATAATTTGTTTTTGCATAGCTATAAAAGTAGCTTCCAGAAAGAACCTTCTCATTATCACACGTTTGTTTTTTCTCAGTATGATATTCAAAATGGATATTTACTAAGATGTATAGTGGTCGTTGGCTTATTGCTGTTCATAAGAGTGTTACAAAAAGTCCACTTTGATTTTGTTTCTGATTATACATTAAATCCAAATCTTTCGTGGCGTCATTAACTAATTTCTTTAAACACTTTTGATACTGGAAAACGAAATTTGTTCGTGGGGAACAGAAATCACTATAGTTCACAAGTAGCTTTGACTATAAATCGTTTCCTTACGTATGAGGCTACCATCATATATTTGGTTATATGAGTATGTTTGGTGCACAAATAAAAAAAAACTCTTTACAAAACATTTCTGTTGTACATAGAAGATGCTTTCAAAGAACCATCCTATGATTATTTCTTTTTGTAGCTTACACATGACAACTTTTTATTGGCAACTTTCTAAATAGCATAGCCATTTGTTGGTGCTAAACTCCCTTTTATTAGCCCGATGTGAACTTGTTACTTTAGTACCTGCGTCAATATCACAACGTTAAGTACTGTGATCGGCTATAAGCTGTTAAAAAAAAAGTCCGGTAAAAATAATCTTTATTTGGTACATTACACACAATTGACCACGTTTCTTCATCATCACAAGCTATGCAATCTAAAGGGGAGAGAGGGGGGGGGGGGGGGGTTAATATATATAAATAACGTCTAGGTCGAGGATACCATATGTTATTTGCCACACTAATCAAGGGTGTTCGCCAAAGTTTATTTGGACTCATCCGACCTCTGGTAACACGTCAGAGAGAATTGGCCATGTTTATAACTACCGCTGGCATGACCGCTGGTATGACCCACTGCACTATTTTTATGTTCAAGATGTACACGATTTTCTACGCCTATAGCGACATAACGTAGCAATAAATCAGATAGGGTTTATATTGGAAATGCAATCTGAGAATGGTCGATGTACAATTAACATATGTTTACTAAATTTATCAAAACGATCAAAATGCACCAAATGAAATTGAATTGCATATACATGCTTCTTGTTTTACTCCGGGCATAATATATGTACACAAAAATAAAGAAAAAAAAGTCTTACTAAAATAATATGTCAGTCTGTTCACGGCCGTTATCATTGATAAATGTAGGTTCAATACATGAGAAATGACTACGAGCACAATACTGAATCCCATTTGCATTTTTTTAAGTTTTTGCTAAAACATCATCATTTTGTGTAGATCTCACGCACACTTTGTTAAATCAATAGAAAATAATGAGATAGTTTACATTTTTTAATAACCACCATCAAG
>JAUUEB010511109.1:0-10022 GCA_032362205.1 Clione limacina | reverse complement strand
ACTTCATCAAAAGTAAAATAGTTAAAGTAACTTATACATATAGAGCACTAGCGGATTTACCAGGCACTGGCCAGGTCTACTTAATCTCAAATCAATTGTTGCCCTCACGTCGATAATGGCAGTCTACAAGATGTATTGTGGCTTAGGACCTGGTCTTGCCCGGGAAGGATACAAAAAAAGAAAACACGAATTTGGCTGACTTTTTAACCACCATGTAGACCTCTCTTTCTCCACTATGCACAAATATGCCACCACCCCCTTTAAAAATCATATTTTAAAACACCCAGTATCAGAATTCACTTATGGTTTCAGCCTTTTTTTTAATTTTCTCTTAATAAGGAAATAGAAATTTGTGTTCATTACGCTGAGTCGCGTATATTATGTGCCTTTGGCGCTGCAACTCACTATGACTTAAAATCATTGTGCAAAAAATTGCCCTTGGTGGACATAAAGAATCCTTCAGGAATATATAAGGAATACAACTTGTTTGTCTTTTGATATAATTTTTATTGCCTCATGAGTTCTGATAAACACAAGAAAAGCACATATCCAAAATACTATTATGAATTCCAAAAATAATTAATACCTACTTTTATAACCAAACAGACAAACAAAAAATATGACTATTATTGAGCAATAATCTGACATATCAAGTTAGGATCAAGAACAGATTGTTGGAATAATAATCATAACGTAGCTTATTGAAACCTTTTCTTTTTGCTAGGTTTAATACTTTGTGATTTTGGACAGATTTGCAATTATGGGTGAAACTTTGGCAGGCAAGGAATAAACGCAGGGTTGTTTGGATTTCAAGATGGCTGCGCGAACTCTCCCCTGTAAACAGAGCGAGTAGGAGGAATTTGAGAAGTCAAATCCCACTTGACTTGGAAGAACTTTCTATTCTACAACTTATTAAAAAAATGTAATTAGGCGTTTGAGGGGTTTGAACCTTTAATTATCTGCATGATAGACAAACACTTTATCCATTACACCACAGAACAGGTTGAAAAGTGACGTTAAAAATAAGTATATATAGTATACCAGTTTGTTACACACTACTATAGTCTGTCCCACTGAAAAAAAACAAAGTTTTGCGAATAACTTTTTTATTTATACGAATTTTCACTTGTCATCTTGAATTTATATGTTTCTCATCTTTCCTTTTTGTATCATACCTGTTTAAAAAATGTGTATGCATTCTAAAGGGTACCTACCCCGGAAAAAACACCATTTTCTTGCTCACAAGACGAAAAGTTACATATTTTGTTAAAGGGTTAACAAACAATCAAAACAATCGAATATAGAGGTCAGTGGTACACTGGCCCCCTTAGGTCAGATTGTCCACTAATTCATTTGCACGGGACAGCGGTTTCCACGTGTGGACTGAACTCGCTCAAAATAAACCGATGAATGCTTTCACGCTCCGTGAAGAATAAAACAACGAAAACAAAACTTTCATTTCCAATCAAATAACAAGAGCTTTTATACACTTGTGCTCGAGTTATTATTCTGATTACAGCATTCAATCAGTCAACATGTATTGCAAAGAAGTATCAAATTCCTGTACTCAAAACTGCTTGATGAATCAAAGAAGGGATCGGTAGCTCGTTCATAAGTCTCTCACCAGCCGTCCAAGAATTTTAACACCCGCCCCCTATGTATTATAATTTGATTGACCCAAATACTTGGCTGATTAAAGAATGATTATAATAAATAAAAAGTCTAGAGAGGTCATTTGACACCCCCCTTTCCCATTTGCACAGTGAGACTTAGGTTGTTTTTTTAAGTAAAAATATAAGACACCGCATTGGGACATGGTCAAAACAATACTGACGGGGATTGAATCGTGTTTTAAAGAAAACGTGAGTGCAACGTGGGCCAACACAATATAAACAAATCCAGTATCAAAATATGCAGTTGACCTAAATCACTCCAGACTGGAGTCCAGTACAGGTCAACACAACTCGTGTTTCACGTAATACCGTTTTGATACGGACTTATTGTCAACCTTAGCTATCGAAAAAAAGGAGTAAAAACGTAAACAACTTTATTAACCCTTTCTCTTCATATTACCCGTCATGTAAAATTTCAGAGTTCAGACTCTCGTTCCGGGGGGAAGTACTCTTTAGACTAATCATACAGGCTTCTAAAAAATATATAACCAAAGGTTAAGTGAATAAAAGCTATATGTAAAAAATCATGCAAAAATGTGCCTAAATTAAAAGGTTATTTACGAAAAACTTTAGTTTTTTTTCAGTGGAACGGACTATAACGTCTAATTAAGTACATCGAAGAGTTTTAGGTCAGAGGAAATCGTTCTTATTGAGATAAATCGGCTTCTACGCTTAGGGCCGTATTTCATTGATGATGCAGCAGCATATTATTTCATCTTGTCCGAACTTGTACAACTGTTGTCACATTGAGTTCATTTTTTGAAGAGTACTTTTGTCAACATGATTTGGTTCTATTGATTTATAACGTAAATGATCATTAAAAGGACGTATTGGTTTTGTATGATGAATTTGTGATCTACCAGAATAAAGATTTGGAAATGTTGATTTCTGAAGCTTTCTACATTATCAAATCTAAATGATTTTTTTTCACGCAATGACACAAATATATCACGATACAGTTCAACGTTACACAAGCTAATCCTATCACCTAAGTTATCAGTTATTGTTTCTGTTTTTGTACTTAGTGTTGCTGCTTGGCTTAGCACATGTTGGAATACAGGTTCCAATATCACCAACTGTTTTTCACATTTGATGGTTGATCCAAGTACTCTAATTAGGTTGCCTTGTCATGTCTAAATCAGAAAGAAATAAAGTATTGATTTTGGTTCACTTGTTCGTGGAAGAAATGACTTCTTTATTTAGGTGCTCGGCGTTTATAGTAATATATAGGAACAAAATAAAAGCTTGTCCAGTGTGGCTGGCGGTTGCCGTGGCTTATACATCAGCATTAACATAAAACTTAAAAAAAAACAATTATTGTAAATTGACTCGTACAGTGGTCATGCAAATGAGTTTATGAGATTAAATAACAAGCAGACAAAACAAAAAATATACCACTAACAGTATTATTGTGCGTGAAAAAAAGCTCTTGATCGAGTGTGGTCAACACCTTACAGGACATCTTATTACCTAATAATAATAATAATAATAACTAACTTTAATTTATACCGCGCTTTCCCTCAGCAAGGTTTAGCCCGAAAGCTTATCGAACCGGTAGGGTATATAAACTGGTCTTGGTTTGGCAAACATGCGAGACAAAGTTCTCAAAACTCATGAATTACGTTGGTTTATTTAAATCTTTGGCCATCGCCAGCTAGCCAAAGTCATATCAAAGGTAGTATCACAAAGAGATTATTGTTTCCAACGTTTACGCAGGAATAAGATATGCAATTTTGTTACGACTGTAAAGAGGGTAAAAAGGTTGTGTAGTCAGTTTCAAAACTTAAAATGTCACAACACTATCTTGTTAATACTCCCGACGGGCAATAGTAGAACAAGAGCCAAAGATAACCACATCAAGAGCAAAACTCGAGTTGCTTACTGCGTAACGTCGTCCAGGTATAAGGTTCCAATAAAAGATCTAGGCCAATGTATGTACCGTGGTTTTGCAGAGATATGGCCGACCAAAATGAAGAATCTCACTGCCAGTGTAATATTCAGAACCTGTTATTGTTAAGACATTTATGGCTTTCCATTCGAGTTCATGTTTGTTCATTGATTTCCTCACTTATAATAGATTGAGTTATAATGAAATATTAGCAAAATGAAATTAAGGTGGTATGAAAAGAAAGCAGGCCAAATCAGCCTTTAGAAGAAAGTGAGGGATGGATGTCAAGCTGGGGCAAATACATAATACGATTTGTATGATATTATAAGATGACTTTTGAATTTTTTGAAAAGGAGGAAAAGGAAAACAAAAACATCAATTTAGGAATTTCCATTCTTATTAAGCCATTTCTTAATTTTGTTCCATGCATTTTCAAGGAAGTCATTTGCCAAAAAACATGCATTGTGTAATACAAACATTTAGTACATTTTGATAAGCCAAATTATGTTATGAATCCGTAAAATGTTAATCAGTAAATTATTTTGAATACGTTACTTTGCCAACATTCAGTCAACGTAGAATTTTTTTTATTTTTTTAAGGATTTTGAAAATACCGAAAATTGTTATTGCAATTATTGATGGCATGGGCTATGTTTCTCGTGTAGGAATTGTCTGATAGCATTTGCATCATAGAATATGTATATATTTAATTAGCAAAGACGGGAATGACCTCTTTGACGTCACTTGTTGTTCTTGCTTTATTTATTCATCCAGGACAGGTAAAACAATTGAAATATTACCAATAGTAAACGCTCCCTTAGTCTTACCATGTAAATCAACGCATTTTCAAACACAAACATTGTGTTTTGTTACATCAGCATTTAGGTGATGTGTAATAATATTTGACTTTATGGATTATAAGGCCCATGATCCCTATATCTTTATAAACAAATGCATTTGGTATAGCAACTTAATTCAGTGAATACTTATTTAATTTATGATATTTAGAAGCTTCTCATTCCAAACAAATGGACAAATAACACTCCCATATTATTCAGTAAGTTATAATTAGCCAGCCGATGAAACAATGACAAATCCTAAGGAAATATGCCTGAATACAATCGTTTCCTTAAGTTCTTTTAATCTTATTGTTTAATGCAAATAATCTTAGTTATTCATAAAATAACGATTCCGGTTGCTCGTTACCTCCCCTTTGTTTATGTACAAATACCCAACCTTACCCTACCCTTTCTGCCCATTCTAGGTTTGTCTCGTGAAGACTATTCCAACGATATATACACTCGACACTTATTCGGACTTGAAAAAATCTTTGCCTTTTTATGCTGTTTTTAATGATTCAATATATTAATTAAATCATGAGGATTTGTTGTATTGTTTTGTTTTTATAGCATATCGACTGACCCTTCTCGCCTGATGAAACTATGCAGATCAACGAATTGAAAAGCCAACAGAGATAAAACAATTAAAAACATAAAAGTATCATTGTCTTCCTTTCAGAACAATGTCACTAAAGGGTTTTCTGTTGTCAAAGATATAAACGATACAAATACAGTCAGATGGAACGTCGAGGTATTGCATTTGGTGCATGTTTAGCCTGCATCATACTTACATGTCAATCGAGTATTAATGACATCGGCTATGTTTCTCTTGTATGATAATTCGGATAACATTTACATCATGTAAGTATTAATGTATTAAATAGGCAGAGAGTGGAATGAACTTGTTAACGTCAGTTTTTGTTTCATGTTTTTTCATCAGGACAGTGAATACAATGGAATAATTGCCAATTGATGATGTTCTCTTTTCTGTATCGTTAAAACGGAATCCTGATAGTGCGTTTGTTAAATAAACCTTTCGGCGCTCACTGCCACTAACCTTTGGTTGCAAAGATTATAAGGCCAATCTTATCTCTATCGTTATTCAAAATAGGACGTTTGTTATAGAAACTTAATTTGTGAATACTTGTTTAATTCATGATATTTAGTAGCTTTTTATTCTAAACGAGCGGCAAATAAGTCTCCCATTCATAAGTTTGGATTAGCCAGTCAATGAAAAAGAAGACAAACACCATCTGCCTGAATTCACTCGTTTTCGTAAATGCCTTTGATCCAATTAATATATTTAAATAATCTTGCTTATTTTGTAATGCTCGTCATCTGCCCTTTGTATATGATAACGTACCTATACCATTCCTCCTTTTTCTGCTCATTCTACATTCGTCTCGTAAAGTCCATTTCACTCGATACTTATTTAGATATTTTTAAAACTTGACATTTATGACCTTTATTGGACAAGACATTACCTTTTGAAACAGATTTCCAATATTCACTTACAAGATTATTTGAGGTAGACTTTTAAAATATAAATCAAACGAGAATTTGCGTTGAAGATCAAATTTATATAGGAATGAATTAAAGATTCAAAACATATCACACATTATCAATACCATATTACAACCACAAAGGTCTTTTTTTCAGACAATCAAATCAATTTCTGAATGTCTAGTCAATCTCGAGAGAAAATAAAATATTAATATAACACATTGTGTCCGTGATAATTAAAACGGGTGACTTGTTCGTGATATGTCAATGCCAGACATTGCCTGTTTGCGTACGTGACGATCCCAAAACAAGTCGCAACGGGCTGACACACGTCTTGGAAAGCTTGAACTGAATAAATCTAAGGAACAAGAAACATATCATTTCAACATCATTTTTTTTACAAAGTATGCCGCTTGCTCAGTTAATTGTTAAAAGTTTGAGAAAAATTGCTTTATATTTAAAGATATCATGTACTGAATAGGGGAAAGGGAGAGGGGGAAAGCGAGCGTGGCAGCGAATTCTAGCAAACGGCCACATTAAAAGTCTTCATTTCTAAGGAGAGGGAGGACCCTCCAAACGCAGTGTTTCCCTTTAGGGTGGGTCAATCAAAAGTATTTAAAGATATCTAAAAATAGCTTTCAAATTTGAAATGTTTGCGATGTTCAGACGAATGTGATGCGCTGATCATGAAGCTGAAATTCATTTTTCTGTCAACCTAGGTTTAAAGGGTCAGAATGTGGAAGGTATGAACCACGCATAGCAACGTTCACTTTTTGTAGGCGGAGGAAACGTCATTAACCACGTATCGTGGAACGTTACCCTTTATTGTTATTGGTCTAGTGAAATAGCAGGATGTACACAAGCACTCCGACGTGTTTTGCCCTAATATTTCTTGCTGTAATATTATCTTGCGAAATCCGGAGGCTTACAATGATTGTAATGTTTCCTAAGGTTAAGTTGAGTCTATATCTCATTATGGAGAAGTGTTTTCGCTTTGTATCCTTTTAATTGCAATGTATTGCTAAACTCTTATTGTGATGCCTCTTTATACATTAATGTCACAAATAAATGGGTTTGTTATACTGGAATAATATGATGTACACAAGCTCGCTAACGTTCATCGTCTGTTAGTCGTCGTTAAGCAATGTAACCTCACCATTTCCGGGAGGCTTACAAGTAAATGTGATGTATCAAAAGTTTTTTTTTTCGGGGTGTAATAAGATTATGAAGAACTATAGTTCTATTTGACTTTAATATGATGCTTAATAATTGTCTAAAGATGGCCGTGTTTAAATTATTACTTCTTTTTGGAAGAAACGTTTTTCGGAAGACTCAGAAAAGCAGAATGGTGTAAACCCTTCAGTGTGAAGGATTGATATAGTGTTATTAAGTCAACAGATACGATAACGCAAAAAAATTAAGAGCTTTTGATCGAAAAACTTCATTCTTAAGAGAGAGAGAGAGCCTTTTCGAGTGTCAGAAATTAAAAAAAGAGATATTAAGGCAAACTACCAAATAAAGTGAAAACAAATTCGCTGAAGTAGATTCAACTACTCAATGCTAGAGTTAAGCTGTCAGTAAAATATTGATAAACAGGCATCAAACAAATGAACAGTCATCCTCGATTAAACTAATGTTTTTATTGCTTTCCTTACCATGCCTAGTTGCAATCAATCTTAATTCGACCTGCCACTGATATTCAAACCCCTCAGTCTGTAGTTACCTTCGCTGTCAAACTTGTGATGTCCTTCTTCCAGTTGTGTATTGGTTTGGTCTTTCTTTTGTTCCATGTACTTTTCAAACCATTTTACGACGTGTATACATTAATGTATTCCCTGTGCCTGATCGTTGTTATTTTCTTTTTAAAACAGCATTTGATGATCCATTTTGTTGATCCAGGAACGTTTTGATTCACTGTTGTGCCCGCCCTTAACAAGTCTTTGATTTCCCTGTTTTTATATCTTTTTTGCGTTATCGAGTTTTAATTTGTCCTTAAACGTTTTGCATTTGAAAGTTCATTATAAGCAATATGTAAAGAAGTTGTTCCATCATGTTCTCGAAACATGTCACACAAAGCCAGATGAACACCTCTACCTATGTTCGTCTCAAAGTCCAAGTATCTTTCATCATAGCCTTATTATATCAGTTGTTCACGCTGTACTACAAAACTAAAGTCTAAAGTTAGATGTGGTGGTAAAACGCACGGTAAAATAATTGGATATATATGAATGCACACCAAATATATAGATTTAGAAACATGTTATCAGCTGTAGCATCACTTCAACTCCAGCTGTTACAGCCAATCTATTCAATGCTTTAACCGTTATGAGGTGATGAATATTTATTAAAGTGTGTATCACATAAACATATTAATATAACATGTTCCTATAGGCTACTATAAAAGTATTGGCTTGCATAGCTTAAACAACTCTTTATGTATGTACAAATGTACGAAGTATTCGTCACAAGAAATAGGATTAACAGTAACTCGGTCACTATGATTTGCGTAGTCCTTCTCATTGAAGCAATATTTTGTTAACGACCATTATACCCTTAGAGAAACATTTATGAAAATATAGATATTAAAATATATTTAAGGCTATAAATATTTCTGATTTGTTTTCTCTTTTCAGCAATCTTTCTAAAACCCACATTTAAGGTTTCTGAAGACATCTTTAGATTATTAAAATATGTGTATATTTAATCATTATTTTTTGTTGTGACATATTGAAATAATAACGCCAGTCATCTCCTGAATGCGCAGTAGACAATTTTGAACACGCATAACATTGATTGTCATTGTACCTTCAGGAAATAATCATTGATCATGAAGATATACGTTTATCGATATTTATCTAATTATAAAGTTGGTCAAATGAAGAAGCCGAGTACCACTTGTTTACTTATTGTATACTAGCGACTAGCGGGACGTCGATGTTATCTGACTTTCTCTAACAAATGAGAGAAACAGAAAAAAAAATCCCAATGAATATTCTAAAAGTCCCAGAAGGGTTGTACTTGCATAGCCCAGAGAGCTTCAAACGGCGTACCGCGAGTGTAGATGCAATTGTTGATACACAACATTATAAAACGAGTAATTTGAATAGGGGTGTACATCTCACTTAGGTCAGTACAAAACATAAATACTATTAAAAGGGACACTTGTGCCAAAACTGAGGGGCTTCGCGCATTTATCACAATTGTCTTAAAAGTCTCGATACGCTCCTGCATTCTGCCAAAAGAATAATTAAAACCCAGGGAGTCGATTTGTATAACAACTTCAGTGTTGAACAATGTTATATTTTCAGCCTGTTTTCCATGTATATCTATTATTAAAAAATACATGTTTTATCAAATAATATGACTAAGCAAATATTGGCGTCGTGTCTCTATAAATGTCTAAAAACACAAAGAACAGCTCGTGTGCAGCTCAAGATCTGAACATTCCTTAATAATACAGTAATGGACAATTCGGTTAGCTTGCGTGATTGGAAATTCAAATCAAAATAGGGGTTAATTTTTTCTGATTATTAGGTTGCAGATTAAACAAATCAGTTCATTGATAGTAAGAAAACGCCATACTTATAAATGAAATAGGTTGCTGTAACTGATGGGTCCTGTGTGTGTACTTGATTTGATCAATGCCAGTACTAAACCGTGTAGACGTAAACTCCTGTTACGCACATAACTTTTGATGTACTTGGCGTGAAGTCACAGCGAACTTGTGGCACTTGTGATTGGTAACATAATAAGGCAGTCTTTGAAAGCTCATCATGAAGTCATTCTGCGCTAATTAGACGACATTATTTCCGTCAATCATATTTGTCTATCTATCTACATAATATAATTCAAAATCCATATAATATTTGTGTGTGTGTGTATATACAGGTTAGTCACAAACTATGATTTTTAAAGCGGGTTGGTTGCATATTTGCGCATAGCTGGGGAGAGTGAGAGAGGTATACATGGTGGTAAAAAAGTCAGTGTGTTCTTTTTTCCAACCAAATTCATATTTCTTTCTTTTTGTATCCTTTCCGGGTATGATTGGGTACTAAGCCACAAAACATTTTGTAGACTGCTATTAGCGATGTAAGGGCAACAATTGATTTGAGATTGTGT
>JAUUEB010511098.1:0-10023 GCA_032362205.1 Clione limacina | reverse complement strand
AGGGGGCTTTACCAGCCCCCTTGACCCCCGGTTATTTTTCAGCGGTTTTTTCAAAAACTCACAGGAAACACTGTAAATGAGGAGTTTGACTGGGACGAGCACCACCTCATTATGGACAGTCCAGTTGAAGGGCCTGCCCCATGGATCTCTAAGCCTGTTGTCATAAAAGCCCTGGCAGCTCTGGTACTGTTGCGGAGATGCTGAAAGCCTCTGGAGAATGTGGTTTCTCCACCATCACCCAGCTGTTCAACAGCATCATCAATGAAAGCAAGATCCCTGAAGACTGGGACTGGAGTATTATCCTGAACTGCTTCAAGGGTAAGGGTGCTGCAATGGAAAGAGGTAATTACAGAGGCTTCAAACTCCTTTAACATTCAATGAAGCTCTTTGAAAGAATCATCGAGCAAAACATCAGGAGCGTCATCAACATTAATGACATGCAGCTCGGCTTCATGCTAGGGAAGGGAACCATGGAAGCAGTCTTCATCATTCGCCAGATGCAAGAAAGATTCCTGGCAAAGAAAAGAATCTCTACCTGACCTTTATTGACCTAGAAAAGGCATCATGCTTTCCAAAAAATTCAGTTTAAATGTGAGTTAAGACTGTATATGAAATCAAAGCAATTGAAATTCATGATCAAATAAAGACAAGAGCCGTTCATAAATAATTCAAATCATTAACAAGTCAGACATGATGTATATGAAGCCACAAATATAAGATATGAAGCTGAAACCAAGCCTCTTTCAAAAACACCACAAAACTGAACCCTCTCTCTAATGAAGCTTCTTGATTTTGTTTCTTCAAAAGCCAAGTAGATAGATTTTTTGTTATTTCAATATTTTCCTCATTTCATTCCTTTTAGTTAAGAGGTAACTTTGGCGATATCTGGGTTTCACTTTTTAGTTGAACATAAAAAACATGGCAACATTTTTTGTTCGTTGAACAGAAATATTTTGTCCAACATTTGATAAGGGAAAAAACAGGGATTTACAGACTTCGTTGAATCTAAATTTTTGATAAAGTGCTGTTCATTGAACCCTGCATCTACTGTATAAGTAAAATATAGTGGACCTAGTCCTTGCTTGTTACCAACTATAAATAGTTGCTGAGCAACAAAACCTTGAAAGGTTAGTGACATGGCTTTAATTTCTAATCTATTCATCTTTTCTGGCATGTTAAAGAATATTTCTTAACTGAGTTTCAACATCCCATATTCAAATCTGAAAGAAAAACATATCCAATCTGCATAACTTAAGGCACACTATACACCCCCCCCCCCCCCGTATGGGGATGTTAACATATGTTTAGAATGAGTTAACCTGAGTTAACATCAAGCTGCTTTGAAATGATTGTCAATTTAAAGTGGTGAATATATGGGTTAAGGCCTCAGGGAGCAGGTTGACAAAAGTGTGTTTTTTGTTTTAATAAAAAATGTGCCCTTTTAGACTAAGTTTCATAAAATGGTTTGTTGAATACAATTTGAACATAATGTTTGTGCTTAATCCACCGTTTGAATTTATTTTGATTGAAACATATTAGGAAATATATGACCTTCAATCATGTTTTTCTTTGAAATATATGCAACAATCATTTTAGTCTTTAGGCCTAACAAAAAAATAGGTCTGTTTCCACTAACCCGACAGACCCTTGCGTAACCCCCCCCCCTTGACAGCAGCATTTTTTTTGTTATGAGGTCATATTTTGAACTGATCATCACATTATAAATAATTTGGCATTCAGTTGGATTTGTGTTGGGTTTTTTTAAGTTTTCAGTGCGAGTAAAAAATGTTTAAAAAAATGTCAATCCCTTCCTACCTACCCTATATTCTTGGGCCATCTAGTGAAACATACATATTTTTTTGAGACCAGATCGCTTTGACATTGAACCAAGTGCTACAGGTGCAACCAAGCGATGTCTGCACTGGCATCGTACCTTATCAACTTTCTTGGGAGCCTGACCACTGAACAGCAAGCAAACAAACTGAAGCTCCTTATTAACTATGTATCACCAATGGTATTTGAATACATTTCAGTAAGTGAAACTTATGATGAAGCTATAAAAACATTAGGAGTGAGATTTGTATGATAAACCCAAAAATGACATCTTTGCCAGACATCTCCTAACAACATGCAAGCAGGAGAGTGGTCAAACCCTGGACCAATACCTCCAGAAACTGAAGTCTCTAGCAAAAGACTGTAATTATAAAGATGCAAGTGCTCAGCAGATCAGGGATGAGGCCATTCATGATGCTTTCATCTCTGGACTTGTTGATGGAATAAGTTGCCATACCATGCCATATTTTTAAGTCAAGTAAGATGGAAACTGAAGGTTATATTTCAAATCTTCTTGAAAACAGGAATAACTGTTAAAATATATTAATACTAGTAATAAGTAAATACGAATTTAAAGTTCAGGCCACAGACAGCACATATCTATCGTACTTAGTAATCGTAACGAAAGTTACGACAAAAACAAAAGAACTTTAACTACGATTACAATACAACGGCTTGTGGTTGTCTTCTGTCAACACGACACATGCAGAGTTTCTCCCACAGGTGGCACTGCATTCGCATTTTTCCATGAAAAAGGTCTGATCTGTCGAAATGAAACCGCCATCATTGATTCCTATTCCTGGATTTTCTGAGGAAATCCGAAATTCCTTGTAAGTTAAATTGATAGTACTCGATAGAAATAATTCTTACCAACGTTAGATATTCTCAGAAACATTGTCGTCATTCTGACGAATACAATCACGGGGTCAAATTATGTTACTTAATCTCTATTGTGCGGAAGAAATAACTTGACCTAGCTTTGGTTGTGTTGTACATCCGGACGTGTGTGTACTGTGACTTCGTTTTCATTGGTTAATCAATCTAGTGCTTCGACTATAGAGGTTTAGAAATTCTTTACTTTTTCTTTCTATCTGCAAAATTTCCTTCCAGTAAGAAAAAAATTCTCGGCGCGAATTTATTTAAGGTGTGGAATTTAAAAAATAATGTGAAAATTATGCACATTTAGAGATTATTTTTTTTCGTAGAAAAAAACTTGCAAAGAACAGATTTCATACTAGATTCTTTAGAAATTAAAATGTCCTTCCATTTCCTTCTGATTTAAATTTCCTTCTTTATTTCCTTCTAAAGGTACGATTTCCTTCTGGGGATGAAATTTCCTGCCAAGTGGAAGTGCTGGATCATTGCTAAGCGGAAACTTCCCAGTAACAGTCACGTGGCGTGTTTGGTCGCTATTTCCAAGGGTTCTTTGCAAACTCCTAGAAAGTGAGGCGAATTCGACCTTGACCTCATCCTATTAGTACTGATATTAAAATCATTTTCAACGTATCAATCTGTGTCAACTTATTTGTTGATTAAGTTATGTTTCTTTTACTCATTCCAATGATTAAAGTAAAGTTCTCCATACTCATAACTGAGCGTAATCAGGAGTAAGAATCCCGACTTTTAGGCATAGGGTATATTTGAGGTTTTTTGACACTGCTTTCCTCACCGACTTTACTTAGCCTGACCTAAATAGGCTAGCTCCTCATTGTCCCGCTGGGGGGACGTTTGACACATAAAATACGGTCGAGATGAGATTCGAACGAGCCCTAGCCGATAAAATGAACAAAAGGTTTCGTGACCTGATATTTTTTATTTTCCCAAAATGTCCCACATCGATGAAATTGTACATCAGTCTTGTGATGTTTGCGCCCCGTTGACTAGAAGGCAAGAGGCAGCCGGTATTGTGCGACTGAATGCGTTACAGAAACTTTTTTTTAAGTTTTCATATGTTTTCAAAGGAATATCTCATTATTCCACCCGACTTAGATAGTCCTTTATCTGGTATCTAGATAATATAATAAGCGTCAGTGTTCATAAACTATGTCGCTTTCCATGTGCTAATCTTTTTCAAAGGCTTAGTATCAAAGATTTAAGAAATTAAAGGGATATGACAAGTCTATATAAATTTGTTCAATGCTATCAAGAGTTATGAGCCCTTGAAAAATGACAGCAAAACACGTCGCGTGACCTAAAGGACCAAACAGGTTCGAATTTTCAACATTCGAAATATCATCCTCAAAGAGAACTCTGGCAGCGAAAAACTAAATTGATTGAATGATTGATGAGAAATCACACTTTCTGATTTTTTTTTAATCTCTAGAAGCGTCTTACTTTCGCTACGGACGCTCGACTGCATCTACATAGTGTATATGGGCAGGCGCGTAGCCAGGGGGACCTGGGGGAAGTCCCCCCCCCCGCCATTTGAGATCCAAAATGCTCTAAATGTGCATAATTTTAAGTAATCTCAAATTTTTCGGCCGCTTTGCGGCCATTTCTTTGATATTATGCTCTTAATACAAGAATGAAAGAACAGGTTCAAGATCCAGCTTCCAAATACATCTGCAAATTATGTGGTCTTGATTGCCACGCCAAGATTGGGCTGATCAGTCACTACAGGGCATGTAAAAGACGTTAAGGAAAAGAATTACCCACAGTGCGCTAAACCATTGACAAACGGGTGCATACTACTATAGTCTCAAGGGATATATAAATGATTTGTATAGATCTTAAGTTTTACCCATAGCCCCATTGTAATAGTAACTTGCGTTATAGGTGCTTAGAAATATAAAGGGCATTTTTTTCGCAAATGTTATTATCTTCAGTCTTTTTTTAGTCAAGACATTATAATAAAGAAATGATGAAAATTATATTGTTTGGGCTACATACAAACTATCAATGAGCAAGAGTTTAACTTTATTGATCTTTTTTGGCATCAAAAATCAAAAATACTAGTTAACCTGAGATTGATGTTATATTCAATTACCATTACAGTGTCGATAGACAGCAAATTGATCAAATTGTTGCTAGTTCAATTCAAAATAATTAAAAAAACTGTATTATCCCCGAATGAAATTAGAAATAGTTGCATCAGACAGAAGCTCTCGTGTATTAGAGAACACTTCACATTCTGTGTTCTATATACTGTTTACATCACTTGCTCTTATCCATTTAAAAATCAGGAATAAAATGTTAGCGTGTCTAGCTTGGCTGTTTAAAATCAGAATAAAGGAAATATATTTGATTGTAGCCACCTATTTTGTAACCTTGTAGGGTGAACATTTCACATGTCTGTTCGCCAAATCAAGAACTAGATAACAAACACTTTGGTTTGAATGCTAAAACGTCATTTCATTGGCCACTTAAAAATAACAGTGCTTTGAAAAAAGTGTTGGCTAATCGGCAAATCCTTAGTCTCACTTTTTAACAGAGCAGGGTGAATTGTTTTCGCCTGTTCTTAAAAAATAGAAAACATATTAAATACTAGATGAAAACACTTTAGTGTGTAAGCTCAAATGTCTTTTTCCCTGTACCTTATAACAAGAGTGCTTGGCGATTTTTGGTTTAAGTGGTTTGATGACCAGTCGGAATAAACTTCATAACATGTTCAGTTAAGGACAAAAGAAAGTTCAATCAATCCACTAAAGATGATTTATTTGCTACATGTGATGGTAAAAAGCATGAAACGTTTACGCTTTTAGATGAATATCTTATTAATGAGTGCCCGTCCCATGAACGAAAAAATAATATAAATTGATATCAGAGAGAGATATGTAAAAATCTATTCTTACCTCTTCAAAACAATTCAAACAAATGTGTTTGTGTTTGTAACATATTTTTGGCTAGAGCGATGTATATGAACCGAGAAAACAATTGGAATTCAAACTAAGGTGTTTTATGCTATATTGTAAGGTGATTGAGAAAAGACAGGATAGATAGTGAGAGGTAAAGAGACTGATAGACGTACAGAAAGTAACAGGGACAATGTAATTTCAGTAATCGAGTCCGAATAAAAATAAGTGACGAACTATAGGTTAACATTAGCGGCATTAAAGCAAATCAAATATCTTTGCAACGATTTGATCTAACATCATGCCTTGATATACATTTTTGTTGACTGAATAAATGTCAATTCTGTACAATACTAATTAAATCCGATGTGTTACTTTTACTACCAAATTCATAATTCTCATATTTCCCGACGCCGAGTAGCACATACTCGTGGAGGGTGAGTGACGATCGTGTTTGTGTGTGAACACGATAACTCAAAGAATTGTACAACTAATTGACGTTAAGTGTCGTACGATGTTGTAAATCAACACTATGACCCCTATTTAATTCAAGCAATATATGTAACAATTGACAGGGTAAGGGAATTTGAAGTATTTGCCACTTTCTGTCAAATCACCATATTACTCAACTCACTTCACTTCCGTAAAGCATGAAGCACTTTTGCGAGCGAACGAAAAGTTCAAATGCGGTGGCACCTTTCGTTGCTTGAACTTTTCGTTGTGGATTATAAATTGCTTCGACGTGGTTGCGTTTTCCGCCTCTGCGTTTATGTGTTGATTTGCTTATGTAAAAGAAATATAAAATATGTTCTTTTTCATTATATTTTCCTTTTCCTATATTATAAAATCTTACTACATGGTGTTCCTTTTTACTGAGAATCTGCCAATTCGTGTTAATATTATTTTTTAAAGTGTCGGGTTTGTACTCTATCTGAGTACTCATGTTTCTAGTTTTTTTAGTTGTTTGTATTTAAATAATGTACGGTTTACAAAATATGCCACAGCACACCCGATCATTGAGATTGGACAGAGACGTCCGAAATATATCTGACAAGTAAGTGTGGCCCCAAGCAGTGAACAGCGTGATTTGTAAGTGATATACTGTCTGTTGTTTAAAAACACACTCGGCTCTATTTTAACAGACCATCCAATACTTAATCGTTATATCACCGAGATCATTCAGAAATAACATAAATCTTATCACCTTATTCTTTGAATAAGTAGCTGAAGTCAGGATTCCTGCGACAGGATTCACGTGTTCTTGTAAAACCTAGATGATGACATTCCTTGTAAAAAGTCGAGTCTTAAGTAGAAGATATAATTATCTAGATTTGTTGAGGTTTTAAATTGTCCTTGTAATTCTGACCAATTCAAAGGGATAGAACTTATTTCTTCTTGCATCGTAGAGGACAACAAGGAGACTAGTACAATTAAGAAATAGCGCTGTGATATTCGACACAAATGTTTCGACTATTTAAATAGTTAAAGTTCTTGTCATTCCTTCGAATGACATTGTTATTATTTATAATAATGATTTAAACAATGTAAATTGTTCGTTGACAATAAACGAACGTATAGGGTGACAAGCAGCAGGAAGAAGCTGTACATAATTTGTGTCTGAAACGTTGTGGTGTTATTTTATTTTCTCCCAAGTAGATGACGCATTTGTATTATAATAAATAGGATGTTTGTTAAGCTTCTCGTAAGTGTAGAGTCACCTGGGATGTTCTTTATTGTAGTATCATAAGTTGAAGATCTAGCTAGTGTTGCTGTGGCAAGATAGTGATTTTTATCTTTCTACTTTCGCTTTTCAACTGTCCATATTGATTAGTCCACCTATACATACAATCAACTCAATTTCTTTAAAATGAACACTGACTAAAGGATAAAGACATTCACAAGTACCCCCCCCCCGGATATCCAAATAGATACTTCTCTACATAAGAAGATTACGGAAAAATACACTCTACAAATCATATTATCTAGCCTTTTAAGTACTACAAATTTAAGTATTATATTTTTCCCACCTATTTAGCTGTATAATTGAAAAATGAAAGCTTATCTTCTCAAGAGCAATGCTAATTTCTTTGCATATCACATAAGTTGTGTATGTTATCACTGATTTGGTACCGTTTTGAGTTGAGTGACCTTAATATTAGAGATGAGGAGATAATTTAAAAAAATCAGTATGATTTGATCACGCGTTAAAAAAAGGATGAAAATCGCAAAAAAATTTATTAAGAAATAAAGATTCGAAACTATTGGGTAATGATCTAATAGAACGACATATGGTGTGATGTATTCATTGGAAAGCAATCTAGGCCAATTAGTGTAGACAATTAAGTGTTTGTCTTTCTCATTTATATTACTACGCACATTGTTAAATTTTTGAATTGTATAAAATAACTTTTATTGTCATACCAATTAGGCTACTTTTGCTTCTCAAGATATGGCCATTTTAAAAGAAATGAAAACGTGAAAATATAAAATGGGTTGATTACCCCCTAGGAACCATCGTATATAAAAAAAAAAACACACATTCCAGACCCTTAGAAGCACTAAGAACAATATTTTAAAGTTTTAGTAGTTGAGGGATTCATTGATTAGGAATCTGGATACTGGAGTGAAAGTGTTTTGTTTTTAACATAATTTTGGTTTCCATTCTTTTGAGAATAGACAAAAAGTATTTCACACTACTCTGTTACACATTGATTGAATGTAGGTGGCCATGAGCAAACATATTTTGTTATTTTTTAAATCACACTAGACACGCTAAACGTTTATTCCTGCATCTATTATTTGGACAAGGGGCAATCATGTAAACAAAAATGTGAATTGTTCTATGATAGATGGGCGCTATTGTCTGATGCGTCTAAATAGCGACAGTTTGATCACTTGTTTTGTCTATCGACACTGCAGTGGTAATTGCAAAGAACGTCAGGTTCACGTTTTCTTGAATACTGTTTTATTGTTTTTTAATCTAAAAAAAATCAAATAAGTTTAAATAATTCTTGCTGATAATATGTTTTAGCCTTAACAATATCCCGTTCTATAATTTAGTTATTATAATGTCTTGCTGTTGGGCGGTTGACAAAAACAATAAAAGATAATCAATTATTACATACAAAAAAGTAAGTTTACTTTATATTTCTTATGACGTACGACGCCCAATAAAGTATAAATAACGATAAATGTCTTCAAAAGTACAAACAAATAAATATTTAATTTGAATTTAAATCACAGGAACATTCGTTAAAACTGTTCAAATCCAGGTTGCAGTATTCCTTTTTAAATTTCTTACCAACTCAGAACTCTACACTTGATACTCTCAACTCGGAAATAAATGTGTTCTAATTTGGCCATGATTGAAGATAATTTTCACTTTCCTCGTCCTTGCTAGTGAAAAATCGAGTAAGTAAAAAGCATAATGACTCTTAATATATTGTTTTTTTTCTTTCTTTACCTTCAAACCAACTGTTGACAATGTATAAAAACAACACTAGATGATTGATGGAACGCTTTGCAATATTGTTTGCATTTCGTGACACTATACATATTGATTCTGTTTATGTTGCTCTTCGATTAACCCCATATAAATGCAGTGAAAGTAATTCATAACAATAAATAAATATTAAAGTAGAGTTAGATTGTAGTATGTTCTGAACTCCAACCTACTAACTTAATCGATTTTGTTTTACAAAGAAACCATTTCAATAATCATTTGTTTTTAGTTTCTCAATTTCAGTTTGTTTTTCGATCTTCTAATTGAATTGAAAGAAATACTCTAGGTCTGTTTAGACATTTCTTACATACTTAACAGAAGTATGTCAACTAAATGAACTACAGTTTAAAAGGACTAGTAATTGGAACATGATAAGATATATCCTCCCACCACCCGTTTCCTAAAAATGTTATTGCTTCGACAACTTGACTTTTGATTACCAAAATTTACTCTTGCCACTAAAACTGACAACCGCAATCAAGCCGGGAATTTGTTCCAGGTGGGAGGCCGCCATGTTTGATAATCATCAACACAAGTAGTCTGGTAATAATAAGTATCAGTTGGCCATCTGTTGACCTACATAGTCTTATCTGTAACTATATCATTACACTTAGAGGTAATTCTTATTAATTAAGGATTTCAGAAGAGGAAAAAATTATTGGCAAGTAGTAAAGCATTAAATCTGGATTTTAATCATTAATGATTTATGAAAAAAATGTAACAAATTTTAGTACTTAAGTCAGGATATTTTTGCAATATGTTTCCTTATAGTTTGGCAAAAAAGCTGTGGTCACATCTTCAGAGTTAAGAATTTGAAATATTACAAAGAGGCTCTTCTAGTGACTATCTAAAATCAGCTTACACAATTGTTTGAATAATCAATTTAAAAACAGAGTT